>BQNB010137728.1:3444-17804 GCA_026074375.1 Tanacetum coccineum
AATCTTTAAAGTCTTTTATCTCTTTATGTTTTTGTAGAGTTTTATATGAATTAGTACTGTTATTCTTGTCATTAAAAGTTTCTAGTGTTAAGTATAAGTAGTACTGCTGGTTATACTTAATACTGCTGAGTTTTTACTGTTAGTTATACTTAGTACTGCTAGGTATAATTAATACTGTGATAATTGTGAAAATTGCTATGGCTTGTGTTTTCTTGGTTTTTGGACTAACATTTTGCAAGAAAAGAAAAAAAAAGTGTTAAATTGATGATGGAAAAGCTGTTTGGAATGGAATTAGAGTTATAGCTGGTGACTCAAAGTTAATGCTGCTAGGCATAACTTGCTACTGCTGGTTCTGAGTTAATGCTGCTAGGCATAACTTAATACTGCTGGTTCTAAGTTAATGATACTAGGCATAACTCACTACAGCTGGGTTACTACTGCTGGGTGAAAGATAATAATGTTGAGGGTATTTTCATAAATACTTCGAATAAGGGTTTCAATCAGCCATTTAATCGATTTCATACTTTTGTAAACTCTCTAATCATAAACCCTAACTCAATTTTATCATCCATCATCAAAACCCAATACAAATGACGACCCTAAAGTTTGTAGATACTCATAACATGGTCACATTTTTGTCTAAACCTGCAAAAAGTGATTGGTTTGAACAAATTATGGATTTTCTGAATGCACAACCTATAAGATATGCATTAACGGTTAATCCCACTATATATATATATATATATATCTTGCATTGAACAATTCTGATCTACTGGCGTAGTCAAAACTATCAATGGGGAAGTACAGTTGCTTGCCCTAGTAGATGGTAGGATGATAATTATCTCTGAAGCATCTGTGAGAAGAGATCTTAAACTAGAAGATGAGGAAGGTATTAATTGTTTACCAAACTCTACCATTTTTAAACAACTTACATTGATAGGATATGAGAAAATTTCATAGAAGCTTACTTTTTATAAGCCATTCTTCTCTCCACACTAGAAATTTCTAATTCATACTATTCTATAATGTCTAAGTCCAAAGACTATTGTATGGCATGAGTTTAGTAGCACTATGGCATCTTCTATTATCTTCTTAGCAACAAATCAGAAATTTAACTGTTCAAAGTTCATTTTTGAAGGTATGATCAGAAACTTGGATAATGTGTCTGGGAAATTTTTGATGTATTCAAGGTTTGTACAAGTGTTTTTAAATCAACAACTTAATGGGTTGCCAACTCATAAGATAATTTATAATGTACCCTCTCACACTAAGAAGATTTTTGGAAATATGAGAAGGGTAGGAAAAGGTTTTTTTGGTAGAGTAACACCTTTATTTCCAACAATGGTTGTGCAACACCACTCATAAATGGGTGAAGGTTCAGCAAATCAAACTGATCCCCATCACACACCCACCATTATTTAACCATCTACTCAACCACAAAAGACACAAAAACCTAAGAAGCATAAAAGAATGGACACTCAGGTACCTCAGCCTAGTGATCCTAGTGACAATGTTACAGATGAGGCTGTCCATAAGGAGTTGGGTGATAGTTTGGTGAGGGCTGCCACTACTACTTCTAGCTTAGAAGCAGAGCAGGACAATGGTAACATAACTAAGACCCGATCCAAGGCAACACTTAATGAATCTAGTTCCCTAGGAACTACTTCAAGTGGTGGTCCCAGGTGCCAAGAAACCATGGGGGATACTATTGCTCAAACTAGGTTTGAGAATGTATCTAAACTTTTTAATGATTCACTGCTCATAAGAGGTAACAAACTTCAAAGTGATAAGGATAGACTTAAACTTAATGAATTAATGAAACTATGTACCAATTTACAAAACAGGGTTCTTGATTTGGAGAAGACAAAGACCACTCAAGCTAATGAGATTGCTAGTTTGAAAAGGAGGGTCAAGAAGCTTGAAAAGAAAAGAAGTTCAAGAACTCATAAGCTGAAGAGACTATATAAAGTTGGTTTGAGTGCTAGGGTAGAATCCTCTGGAGATAAAGAAAATTTGGGTGAGGATGTATCCAAACAAGAGAGGATTAATGCTATTGATGCAGATGATGATATTACCCTAGTTAGTATTTAAGATGATGCTGACAAAGAGATGTTTGATGTGGATGCTTTAAATGGTGAAGAAGTGTTTGTTGCAGGGCAAAATGAAAATGTTGTTGAAAAAGTAGTTGATGTTGCTCAAGTTAGTACTGCTGCAACAACTGTTACAATAACTACTAATGAAATTACTTTGGCTCAAGCACTTGCTACATTAAAAACTTCAAAACCCAAGGTGAAAGGGATTGCTTTTCAAGAGCTATCTATAACAACAACAATAATTTCTTCACAACAATCACAGAACAAGGGTAAAGAAATAATGATAGAAGAACATGTGAAGCCTATAAAGAAGAAAGATCTAATCAGGCTTGATGAAGAAGTTGCTTTAAAGTTACAAGCTGAATTTGATAAAGAAGAAAGACTTGCAAGAGAGAAAGCTAAAAAACAAAAAGCCAATGTTGACTTGACTAAAGAATGGGATGATATTCAGGCTAAGATTGAGGCTGATCATGAATTGGCTCAAAGACTGCAAGCAGGGGAGCAAGAAGAGTTGTCTATTGAAGAAAAGGAAAAATTAATTCAACAACTCTTGGAACAAAGAAGAAAGCACTTTGCTGCTAAAAGTGCAGAAGAGAAGAGGAACAAACCACCAACCCAAGGTCAACAAAGAAAAATCATGTGTACTTACCTGAAGAATATGGAAGGAAAGAAGCTCAAAGACTTAAAGAACAATTTTTTTAATTCTATTCAGAAGATGTTTGACAGAGCTTTCAAGAGAGTGAATACATTTGTTGACTTCAGAATAGACTTGGTAGAAGACAGTTCAAAGAGAGCAAGAGAAGAGTTAGAATAAGAGAGTACTAAGCAGCAAAAGGTGGATAAGGATAAAGATGCAGGAGAGCTTCAAAGTCTAATGAAAGTCATTCGAGATGAAGAAAAGGTTGCAATTGATGCTGTACATTTAGCTACTAAGCCTCCAACCATTGTTGACTAGAAGATCCATAAAGAAGGAAAGAACAGCTACTTTCAAATAATAAGAGCTGATGAAAGTTCAAAGATGTACTTAGTCTTTAGTCAATTGCTTAACAGTGTTGACAGAAAGCATTTGGTAGAGCTGTATAAGCTGGTAAAGGCTAAATATGGATCAACAAGACCAGTGGAGGATAAGGATTTGCTGTTATGGGGAGATTTAAAGACAATGTTTGAACCACATGTAGAAGATGAAATCTAGAAATTGCAATAAAGGTACAAAGTTTTAAGCTGGAAGCTATTTGACTCATGTGAAGTGCATTGCTTGATTTTGCAATCTGGAATGATTTACACGCTGGTAGAAAAGAGATATCCCCTTACACCACCTACAATTACAGATATGTTAAACAAAAAGCTCCATGTTGATTATTTCGGTAAAATGGCATATCAGCTTCTTAAACTTCTCACAAATAGCTTAGAAATCAACGAAGTGTTTGGAAGCATCCTCCTGGTGATTATGGAGATTTTAATGGAGAAACTTGATGACTTTGGATATAAATATCAAGTTTAGGGGAGGATTGTTAGGATTAAAAGCCTTCTTAATGCTACTAGTATTACTGATGCTCATATCAGAGTTAATGCTGCTCAATTGTATTAGTGCTGCTTAATAACTTCAAAGAAAATGCTAAGTGTTTACTACTGCTAGTACACAGTTAGTACTGCAAGTGTAAAGTTACTACTACTATTGCATATTAGTGTTGCTTAGAGACTTAGAAGAAAAACTGTTAAGTAGTTACTACTGCTAGTATAAAAGTTACTACTGTTAGTACAAAGTTAATGCTGCTGAAGGAGTTAATGCTGCTAGTGAAGAAGTTAGTACTGCTGAGTTAGTTAGTACTGCTTATGTGATTTATATGAGTTATTTGTGTAAAAGATATATAAATTATTTATTTAAAAGATTTGATATTCTTAGGAAAATATTGTAAGCCGAGTAGGACTCCTTGGTGTATAAAAGGAGGTCCTAGGGCATAGAGATTAATATACACACACAAGTCATTCATAGAATTATCATAGCTTCAAGGTCTTTGTAACCCTAATACTTTGAGAGTATTCATATTATTAATAATATTAGAGCTTTTGTTTGTTGAATTATATGTTCACTTCATTGATAGTTCTTCTTAATATTAAAGATTAGATTCTGCATAATCTTTAATACATTCAAACAAAGTTTCTACTATAGTTGTGTTAGATTTATCTAATATAACTAATCCTTATACAAGCTTAAGGAATTCGATCTATTAATGTAGGATCAACAAAGGTTGGTTTGGTATGGACCATCCCTAGGAACACTATGTGCTAACTCATCAAGTGACCACTTGTTGGTAAAGACACAAGCATCCTCATAAGGTATGTCAAGAATTTGAGCAAATTCTTCAAGAGTATAAGAAAAGAATTGATTTTGAATCATAAATTCGATTAACATTTGACCTTCGTCGGAATAGTTTATTTGATATTGACTATAAAATTCAAGTATGAAGTGAGGATAAATTTGGTCATTGATTTCAATAAGACACTCAAACTCAAGAAAACTAAATAAGGACCAAACATGTCGTAGATCCGCTAAGTCCTCAAAAACTACCCGACCCTCATGAATGTAGCGACTTTTAAGGTTTCTTAGTCTTTCTTTTAAAGGTGAACGGTATTCATGTGAAATTATTGGAATGTAGTGTCTTGTATTTTTATGGTCTTCAGATGACTTGCGAGGCATGATTACCTAGAAAGAAAGTATTGAAGTCACATTTTATTATCATTTACTTGTAGTATTGTATGGACATTGTTTCTAGTGTGTGCCTAAATGTGACAAATATGGAGTAATGATTAACTCGACCTAGAAATAAAATCCTAAGAGTTAACCCAAACGCTCCTTAATTTGATTTTGCTCATCCAAACATGTCGAAAACTACATATTAATTATGTATCTCAAATTTTGTTTAAGAGATCTTTATGCATGTGTTTAAAAACGTTTTTAAGTTGTATTAACAATGCATAACAACAATTTTATTATTATCCTAACGTGAGTGATTTGAAAATAAAATTGGGGTTTTGGTTTGAAATAAATTTTTCGACAAACTCACTAGTATATGTGTAAGATATTGGAAATCATAACACAATGGAAGATAGATGGATTAGCCAAGTCTAGAGAGAGAAAGTTAGAGAGAAAAGCTTTCTAGTGAGAGAAAGTAAACTTGTATAATGAAATGACTAACCACCTCTTCCAAGGCATGGAAGAGGCTTATACAGTAGCTTACAAAATCAGCCCATAGGCTATGGAATGGGCTTACACGTTGGGCTTTATAACCCGGCCCATTACTGAACATTACATATTAAACGTTAAACTAAGAACTATAATAACTGGTACAATACATGGGGTGACCGAGTCTTTTTCTAATATGTAACAATCTCCCCTATGACCGAGGTCACCCAAAAAAATACTAACTTAAGCGCAACAATCTTCTGATTGATCTTGTGTTTAGCTCGTAGTCTTTGATTCTTCAGGTGATATCTTGTACATTGATGTATTGATCTTTGTCATGTGGCTTGTGTTTGTACTTGATATGTGATCTTGAGCTTCTTTAAGATCATTAGTCAAAAGTAATCTCTAATCATCATGTTATAGTCTTTTCATCATATTGTGCTTGTGACAACTAGACCGACATGCTCATACCTTTCTTGACAGTGAAAGCTTGATTATTTATTGTTCTTGAAGTTCCTTTAACTTTAATACTTGATCACTTCAAGAGGACTTTGATATCAAAGTTGCGGAAGCTTTGAAACATATACTTGAGCTTTCATGAGGTCTTTAGATGTATCGGTCGAGTATGAGCATGCGGTTATGAAGTTGACTCCACTGGAATGAGGTGTCTCCATCTACATCTTTACTTGAACCTGTAATAAAACAATTAGCAATAAAGCTTGTGGACGAATATAGCTTTGTCATTCGCCCGAGTTTGGTTGGATTAACCTCTAAATCCTGTGAGGACTGACCTGTGATCAGGTAGATTCAATCCTAAGAAGAAATTCCTTGACAGGATTTCCAGTATAAGTGTCGGATCTTCTAATGTATAAACATCAGAATCGCCTTACTTGCCTGTTCTCTTAATTGGAACGTCTCAAAGCAGACAATATGATAAGAGTGAATCGGTTAGTTACTATCTTACCGATTGAAGAGGAGAATTGATTTGAAAATCAATCGACGTGTCACTTGAGAAAGTGTTTTGTGACACATCGAGAGTGTTAAGCTTTTATCAATATTCATCAATCGTCAATTCATAATCTGGACCGATTCGATATCCAGTGTCACAAGTTTGACTCATTAAGGATCTCACAAGTCACCTACCATGAGCTTGTTTGATGTTAGCTCAAGCAGGATTTCCATCTTCATTATGAATACATAAGTATCACTCAGATGTTCTGGCAAAACCACAAGGATAATGCGTAGGACTCTTATGATAATGCTTGTATTCACATTGTGTGAATGACAAGAAAATATGGAATAGTATCCTAATGAGATTAATTGATGATTTCTTAGCTCTAGACTTAATTGTGCGTTTTGGTTTTAGTGATCGGAGGCTGGAGCAGACTGCCACCTTTTTAATATCAACTAACTCAGAGTGAGAAAGTCAATAGATTAGGTGTTTAGTCTCCGTAAGAAATGAAACAGACATCTTTTGAGAGATTCTGAGTGGCTAGAAAGGGTTGTGCATTGCATCACTGGGTCCATGATGTCAGTCTTCAATGTCAGCAATCATCTTTGTGATTCTGACATCAGATCTATTGACCCGGTTTCTGCCTAAGTGTATGTAGGGCTTCTTTCTTTACACCCTTTATCCTTACATTTCTTTTTCATTCATCAACCCCTTCAGTGATTATCGAGACTTCATGACTAGAACCTTATTGGGTTTGTTCCAGTACTAGCTCCATCTCAGTCAGCATTATTCCCTTATTCTCACTTTTACTCCTTTTTTATGTCATACCTAAGAACTTCTACACTAACTAATGGGTTGTCCCTGGGTAGATCCCTTCGGTTCTGGCTAGATCATAGAAACTAATACCTCACCTTACCAACCTTATAACTCTGATAAAATTAAATACATGGTCGGTCTTTTTGGTATAGTTCACCTTGCCATAAAACCAATTGAAAAACTCAATCAGGTACTTATGATATAACTATCAAAGCTTGTAGTACCTGGATTGTTTTTGAATTTTCATAAATGCTCCCCCTTAACATGTGCATCGATTAAACGAACAAAATCACATTTTTTTTATCAGTTTTCATATTAAAATCACATTTTCTCCCCTTATTAAAAATTTCAAATCCTTTGATATTTTGGATACCAATGGATTCAAATATGTTGGAAAAACTGGGAGAAAAATGTGTTGATTCATCAAAAGCAAAATGGTGAACATATTAATGCTCCCCCTTAATCTATGAGAAATTTTGTTAGTGTTTTGTATGATAGGTTTAAAGAAATTTGAATTTAATGAAAAATTCATGAAAATTCATACACTGACACATAACACTCAAATGCAACACTACTTTATAATGTAGAAGATACAATATATACACCACAAAAGATATTGACCTGAATGTAGAGATGATGTGCTCATTCGGTTCTTTGAAGTAGTATGTAGTCAATATCTCGTACGCGACCTCCAACAAAGCATTCTAAGTTCCAAAAGATCCTTTTGGTCTTGAGTCTCTATTCAATGGCATGTATAAATTCCTTGCTCCTTGTGACATCCTTAGCAGTCCAGAACCTCGTGTTTATACTCGGATTGAACTGATTAACCTTGTACTCCTTAACTCTGTAATCTAGTGCTTCCAAAATATTTATCAACGTACCATCATTGAATTTGCAAATCTCATTGAACCTCATGATCTTCCGTTCATTGTTACTGACATGGAACACAACTCCACGAGGCGTCTCAATGATTGTATAGTCATGCTTGTATTTAAAGTATGTTGCATCCCATCCTGGTTTAGTGAAATTTAGCTGTTTTTGGTAGCTCTCAATGCCGAGCTGGAAGTCTTTAACCCACTATTGAATCACTAAGTTATGTGTCCACAGATTAACAACAATAGAAAGCATACATTTATCTGAGCCAGAAAGATGATTATGATGACCTTGTAAAAGCAGCAGATTCAGGTCTTCAAAGTCAGCGGGATACAAGTTTTTGAAGTCCTTTTTTGTAATCGTGTATTCTTGATAATCAGCTCTGCACAATGTGATCTCTTTCAAGTAGTCATACCCGTAGCGAGAGTAGGCTTTTACACTAACAACACTGAGTATACACATGTGAGTTCTGACTACCTTGCGGCTTGAGTCAGTAGTGTGTCGGTCAATGTAGAATTCTGATGATTAAACCACCAATGAGAGATACCATAAGAGGCAATTATGTCATAGGTGCAGACATCATTGATCCACATATGCTCAGGTACGAGTAGTTTAAGTCTAAAGTCATGATAACAAGCAGCCTTCATCTTGGAAATTGACCGAGCTGGTCCGCATCCATTACTGCCATATCGAAAATAATCCAAGTATTTATTGAAAAAGAATTGAGTTTGAATAGTGACATGACCTGGTGGACCACTAAGAGGCAGAGGTCTGTTAATATCAATCCTGACTTGATCACCTTCTAGATTAGTCCAGTCAATCTGATCTGTAAGCATCTTGTAGCACTCTTCCATCTGGAACTGAAGATGAACGACGTCTGGGTAGAAATCTTTAACGACTTCATAAGCTTGACCTTTAAAATCTGCTTGAGTAAGCTCGGTCTTCCCATCTTTTGGTAATACCAGTTCATAAACGTCTGCATATCCCTAGTCTTGTCAAGTAACGAGTTCTCTGCCGGGGCTTGATACCTGGTAGCTAAAGCATTGGCCCAGTTTTCACAGCATCAGGAATGTGGGATGTAGGAATGACCCAGGTAGGTTCTGGAGTGGCTGGCCTGTCTTCCTCTGGAATAGGCTTCAACCATTCTGGCCTTGGTGTGTTTTTTGGAAGATGTGCAGAACCAGTGTCCTATGAATTAGATATATTTGTAGTTCCTTGCATTGGTATGTCTTCGACTGGTTGTTCTGAATAAGGACCGAACTATTGCTTAGAGGAGCTTGAGGGAACATTTCATGTGTCAAACGTCTTCTAGGTAGATGACTGTGGAGCTGGGAGCTGTGATGATCCTGAAGCGCCAGTGTCATGTCATTTCTTTTTGCTGAGATCAGAATCTGGTGGAGGAGAAAGAGGATCTTGATCATCACGTCATCTCTTGCGAGACTTGTCCCGTTTAGCAAAGAATTCGTCCCTCTGTGCCCGTTCCATAGATGCCTCTAGAGCTTCATAGAGTGCGATATGTTCTAGAAGTGATTTGTAAGAACCAGTTTCAAACATCCTTTGGTGAAGCATTTCTTTCATGTCAGCTTCGAGCAAGTCTATGAAGCGATCTCTAAGGGGAACTTGTAAAGCTATTTGTACCGCCTCTTTGACATTTTCATAGACAGCTTCATCAATCTTATGAGGAAGATCCCTTAGCTCCAAAGTGAAGACCCTAGATCCAAGATTTCAAGTTGTGTTATCGAGATTCTTGTTATTCTGCTCTAGCTCAAAGAATTTCTTTTCAAGAGCTGTGACACATTCAGCTAACTCTGATTTAGTTGTGCTTTTTTGTTGTGGAGGATGTGGAAGGGTTGTTGTTGTAGTCGTTGTTGTTATTGTAAAGATTGGTGCTTAAGTGGTAGATGATGCAGGTTTAGGAGGTAAGAGGTCAATTACTGGTGTGGAGAGTGGAGGAACTGAGGAAGACGATTGATAAATTGGAACAGTGACCATGATGACCACTTCTGCTTCCACATTGAATTTTCCTGATTCATCATCAGTAGATTTGTCATTAATGAACTTGTAGAGCTATTTGTACCGCCTCCTTGACATTTTCACAGAAAGCTTCATCAATCTTATAAGGCGGATCCCTTAGCTCCAATGTGAAGACACTAGATCTAAGATTCCGAGTTGTGTTATCGAGATTCTTGTTATTCTGCTCTAGCTTAGAGAATTTCTTTTCAAGAGCTGTGACACGTTTAGCTAACTCTGATTCAGTTGTGATTTATTTTTGTAGAGGAGGTGGGAGGGTTGTTGTTGTAGTCATTGTTGTTGCTGTAAAGATTGGTGCTTGAGTGGTAGATGATGCAGGTTTAGGAGGTGAGAGATCAATTACTAGTGTAGAGAGTGGAGGAATTAAGGAAGACGCTTGATAGATTGGAAAAGTGACCATAGAGACCAATTCTGCTTCCACATTGAGTTTTCCAGGTTCATCATCAGTGGATTTGTCATTAATGAACTGATCCCCAATAGCATATGCATCCTTTAGATTCTTCATTAACGATAGAGTTCCGGTTGAACTTAGTGGATCCTCTAGGATGACATGTTCATCAGTCGGAAACTTCAAACTTTCCTAAACCTTAGGGTACAAATCATGCATAAACTCATCATGTGTGGGCTTAAGGTTTGGTCTAACAAGAGCCACACGGCATATTCCATGGTCTGGTCCAGCCTGGTCTTTATCTATGAGTACCTGCTCTGGTAAAGGTTGAGACTCGTAAGTTTTACCAGAGTCTAATCCAACCTGGTCTTGATCAAGTTCCACAGTCTTTTCCTCGACGTTCTCCATTTTGTCCACATCTTCTCCTAGATCTTCAGTAATCAGTAATATCTTTGTATCACCTCCACTGTTTGTCTTATCTGATCTAGCACCTATTTCAGCATCTGTAGAACATGAAGAGTCACGAACAATATTGGCAGATGTGTCATCCAGTGGTTATGCAGAGGGTCCAGTTGATGCCTCTTTAGTAGTTAAAGCCTGCCTTTAGAGTATGAATTGGTCCGTGGTTGTGTGTAGGGCTAGCAGAGATTGGGCAACTTGTTCTTTAGTGACAATGGCTTTACCCTTACCTTCTACTACAGGGAGTAGTCGGGTGGCCTCTGCAACAGGTTCTCGAATAGCCATACCGCCAACATGTGCTTGACTTTGTGCCTGAAACGATTCCAGACTCGTCAGAATAGCATGTTCCATATCAAATTCTTCACCTTTACCTTGATGTTCGGGTTCAGGTTCAGGTTCAGAGTGAGCTGGTTCTTTATCGGTTCATCAACCAGCTGGAAAGAACTCTTCACGGTACAAACTTTTGCAACTTTATCCTTGCTGGCCATTTGTAGAGGTGTAGCTTTGGTTGACTTCTCTTTAGCAGGCTTCGGCTTGGACGGCTTAGCAGTAGAGGGCTTAGATGGTTTTTCCTTGGCAGGCTAGGTTTTGATGCAGGTGTTGGTTTGCTTGACTTTTCTGTAGCAGACTTTGACTTGGGTTGTTTGGTACTTACTGTCTTCTTCTTTCCTTCCTTTTCGGCTGCAACCATCTGATCATGCTTTGCGACCATTTCCAAATAAGCATTGTAGTATGGTGCATTCCTGATATTGTTCGAGATCAGCTCATTGGGAATTGGCATTCCAAAGACTTCATTGACTTCGCATTTGAGAACAAATTTGAGATTACCAAGTCTGAAATCTTCTTCAGCAAGATGAAATGAAGATGTTGATCTTTGGTGAATATTATGAGTTCTTCCCAAGTGACAGATAATTAACTTTGTGAACCGACAATACAGAATAACATAAGGCTTGTCTTTCCTGCCCTTCTTCGTAGGACTACCTAGATTTTCCTTATCAGTAAGAAAGGTCTGAATAGCTTGTACAAATTCCTCCTATATAAGTTCAGCAAAATCAACATTTATACTTGTGATTATACCCTAAAGCATCTAAAGAACTAGGTATCTGGGTCTATCATACCCAGAAGTCTTTTCTATGAGACATTGATTGATCATAGACAAAATGGCTCTCCAGGGCTGATACAGGTTATTCACCACCATTCTTGACACAATGTGAAAAGCCTCTGTATACCTCAGCTCATTCACAAAGTCCATAATAGCATCACCTAATGGATGTGACATGAATTGGTGAGCTTGATCAATGGGAGTTATCTCTAAAGCCTCCCTTAGAAGATTAGCATCCAATGTGAATCAGGTTTCATCCAGCTGAAAATTGTAAACACCAGTCTTTGCTTCATATGCCAGTGTATTCTAAAACTGTTGAATGTAGATAGCTGGAATGGAAGTTGAAGAAGTGAATGCTCTGAAGAAGTTTGTGTTTTACAATATATCCACAGAGATCTGAAAGATTAGATTCTTTTCCATCTTTTAAAGATCCAGAACAAAGTTGCTCTTTCTAATGGGCACCCATGCAGCAAATGGAAGTATCTGTTCATCAGATCTTATGGGAGCAGGAGCTGGAACATTCTTATCAGCCGTATTGTCTGCACATGGATATCAACAAAGACAGGCAGACATGACATATATCTTGATGTTAGATGAGAACATTGACATGCTTCGTTTGATTATGGTGAGATTAAGTCCACGTTGGTCAAGGATATCTGATGAACACAGACAAGTTAACAAGTCACCCATGCAGCCAATAGGTACCCATGCAGCAAATGGAAGTATCTGTTCATCAGATCTTATAGGAGCAGGAGCTGGAACATTTTTATCAGCCATATTGTCTGCATAGGGATATCAACAAAGACAGGCAGACATGACATATATCTTGATGTTAGATGAGAACATTGACATGCTTCGTTTGATTATGGTGAGATTAAGTCCACGTTGGTCAAGGATATCCGATGAACACAGACAAGTTAACAAGTCATGGATAGGTGTTAACGAGGTAATTGTACCTTTAGATTAGGCCTTGAGAGGGTATTGGGACTAATGGGCCAAAACTTTAAGATTCTGGCCTAAACCGCTACCCACTTGGCACCAAACCGCTGTGAGGATAGTTAATCAAACTGCTGAGGAGAGGAATGATCAAACCGCTATGTAGGGAAATGATCAAACCGCTATGTAGCGGAATGATCAAACCGCTATGACCAAACAGCTACGAATATATTATTTATTTTAATCAAACCGCTATGACCAAACAGCTATGAATATTTTATTCATTTTAATCAAACCGCTATGACCAAACAGATACGAATATTTTATTCATTTTAATCAAATCGTTATCAGTTAAGAAAAATTTGAAATAGCGGTTTGGATTATTTTAATAATAAAAATAATCTTCATCAAACCGCTACCTCGTAGCAGTTTGCCTGCTCAAAATAAAATATTCATTTATCATTAAACCGCTATCAGGCATACTTAAGCAAACCGCTATCAAGCAACTTAAAGAAAATAGCTATCAAGAATTTTTAAGCAACCCGCTATTAAGAAAATTTTATCAAACCGCCATTAAGAATATTCATCAAACCGCTAACAACTACCTAAGATGCAAACGCATTCAAATACTAACTTAAGCACTAAGGGACATACATTCAAGGCATACCATCAATTCCTTAAGCATATGCAATATATCAAAAGCACGATACAACAACAAACTACATCAATTGACTTTCAAAAGTCAAACAATACTCAAAAATCATCATATTGCACCAGTAAGAGATTTAGGATCAAACTTGAACATCAAATTAGCATCATCTATTCCTAAACAGCATTTCCCAGCAATAAAAACACTAATCTAAACACTCTATGGCATTTCGATTAAAAACAAGTTTAACCTAGATCATGGCATCATATTGTAATAGATTTATCCTAATCTAGCCATGATCGAGTGTTCTCTACACCCATCCGCACCTATCCCACCTATCAATAACCATTTCTAAGCATCATTTAGCATTTAGATCAAAAACTTAGTCGAACCTTGTGATTGGTCGTGATTAAGAATGTTTTAGATCAATTCCTTTAATCTATGTTATCATCTAAAGGTAATGAACGAAGTTTTATGATTACCTTAGCAAGAAAACTTCGGAAATCAAGAATCAAATGATGTCGTTCTAGGTAGCGGTTTGCGTGGAGAAAGAGATTGATAAGGTGTGTTTGACTAGTTTTGTAAGGTTTGACCAAAATGTCAAACCGCCACCTATTTATACTAAAGGTTTAGAGATTTAATAGATTTGGTCCCTTAGGTTTCTCACAATCTTAATCAAGAAGAAAAGAAGAGAGAAGTTGGAAGAATTTTAGAGAGAGAAACAAGAGAGAGAAAATAAGAGAATGGGTGATTTACTTGCAAGTGAAAATTATAAATGAGACCTACACCCTCTCCATCCTTAAAGAGGGGTATTTATAGTTAAACCATGAGGCTTACATGCCTATGGTATTTCTACGGGCCGGGCTCGGGATTACTT
>BQNB010137729.1:0-15980 GCA_026074375.1 Tanacetum coccineum
ACTAATTAAAGACCGAAGCTCCATCGTAGAGTGACCGAACTTCCTTGTTCGACTCAATAAATTGAGGCTAACACTAATAAAAGCCAAATTTTGGTTGCCTCGATGTGGACTTTAATCTTAATGACATTTGATCTTTTGAAAAGGGCTAGGAGCTAATTATTGCGTTTTTAACCGTTACACTCTATTTTTGGAATTAATAAGTATCGAAACAAGTCTTAAAGAGCCTTCGGGTATATGACTTAAGTAAAATCCTGAGATACAAAAGTAGGATTTGCGGGAGGAAAAGTAATTACACAATTAGTATTTATGAGTAGTGCTAGTGTCATGACTTGTAATTAGCAATGATCTTGTTTTTAAGCTTAGCATGGGAAAAGTGAAAAATCGGGGATGATGAAGTTATCTTTTAGACACTTAATTGTGCTTTTTGTTCTATGATCCTAAAAGTTACCAATGAGGTAATGAAAACAATACATTATGTCAACACAAATAAGTTGTAGTTAGGTAGTTAATTATCAAGAAAAATCATAAAAAGAGAAAAATCTTTGAAAAAGGGAAATCGGGTGTTTTATAACTTGTGATCTCTTAACTCTCTCAACAAAAATCTTTGCTACTTTTCAAAGGTTTAGTTTGGGGAATTTTCGAGGTATTTGGTTATAAGGCATGTGATATTGCGTGAGGACACACAATGGTTTAGTTTGGGGAATTTTGATAAGTGTAGAATACACATATCCGTTTGTACCTAAAATAACCCAATTAAACCCAAAACAGACCAAAAATGGCCAAAATATGCTTGTATTTGTGTTTTGTGTGTGCAGGTACGGATATATAAAAAATCACAAGAAAATAGTCAAAAAACGGGCAAGCACGGACACGAGAATCAGAAGAGTACAAAAAGAAGCCAAAGAATCAAAGCCGAAGCCAGAAAGTCAAAGACCGCAGTCAAATCCAGTCAACATGGTCAACAGCAGTAAACCACTACAAGACAAAACCTCACAATAATCCAATTCCAGTCCTTCAACTTTCACAAAAAGCCAAAAATGACCCCTCATCTCTTAATGGGCCTTAGAATCCCTTATTGGGCCCAGAAAACCTTAATGGGCCTTTAAAAAACCCTAAATACCTTATCCGGATCCAAAAAGCCCAAAAGCCCATTACAAAGCCCACTATACTAGCCCATTTCTCCTTTTAATAAACCACAAGGGCTGGTTTTGCAATTTCCAAAAGTGATTTAATACTAGAAAAGGAAAAAGAGAAGACAAGGACCATTTGTGCAATTTAGCCAAACTCCAACTGAATTACCCAACTCAGTTAAAAAGAAAAAGGCGCCAAAGCCCTAGTTACTGTTCACCATCTTCAAGATCTTACCACACAGTTTAAACAAGGGGCAAATGGAAATCAAGGGGTGGATTAGTCAATTCAGAAGCTTCTAAACAAGATGGTAAGGAGAAATCAGTCATATCATGGATCACTTAAGCTCTTTCACACTCAAAGGCCACGTCATCAATGGAAGAAGCACAAAGAGGTGTGGGTTTTGCACTAAATTCACTCACACAACAAGCACAAGTGAGCCTCAAACGGATTGCCAGCTTGGCAATCCGTGTGAGCTCACTAGTGATCCAACGGCCATAAAGCTTAATCAAAATATTGCAATGATTGGATGGCAGAGATTGAAAGAAGTTGGCAGAGGCTCGGGACCTAGAAGCTTCTCACTCAGCCTATAAAAAGGCCTCAGCTCACACACACACAACACCTTTGACCTTCTTTTTACCTTTCATTTTTCTTTTTTTTAGCTTTTAATAATCTAGTTTACCTTAATAGTTGCTTAATGTAATTTTCAGCTTAATCTTGTAATTTCCTTTTATAATGAAAATTTTCAAGTAATAAAACCTAGTGTTGCTTTTATGATATTTACTCTTTACTCATAAGCTCTTATTTCATGTTATAAGCTTAAATCCTATTACCATTGCATTTTGGAATTATAAGCTTATGGAAGGGGGATCTATAAAGGAAGGATCCCTATGGACTTATACCCTAGCTTATTAATAAGCTAGGGAGCTTGTAGCTGCCCTTTTGGGACCTCTTGTTTAGCTAGAGGTGTCTTGTAAGTTCTCATTTAAATTTAATGATCTTTTAATTTTAGTTCAATTATTGCTTAATAGTGTAGGATTGCTTATTTGCTTATTTTGCATGCTTATTATTGCTTATTTGTGTTTCATCTAGCTTATTAATCATTTTAGCTTATCTGTTTTTGATCAAAATAGTTTAGATCATAGTTTTATAAGTAATTTTTCATAAAACCTTTTAAAAAACCAAAAATATTATATAGAATAATATAGATCTTGATTTCTAGTTAATCAATGGTTAGATCATGTTAATTAAGTTTTCAGAAGCTCATAATCTAGATTTGATTTTTGAGCTTAATTTGATTTTGTGCATTTTAGCTTAATTCCTGAGTTAGCCATTTTCATAATCATTTTCAATAGCTTAAAAGTGTTTCCAGCTTTTGTTTCTTTTCTCAATTAGTTTAAGCACATCTTAGGGAGTTTAGAACAGCTTTTAGATTTTACTTTAAGCTTATTTTGAGCTTTTTGCAGCTTATTTAGCAAAAACTAAGGATAAGCCCTTGTTTCTGTAAATAGCTTAATAATAAGCTGTTTAAGAGCTTATTAGTTGGTTTCAGACCATAGTGCTTTTGTTAAAGTTGTTATTGCCAGCTTATTCTCCAACTTTGCTCTTTTAAGTTTTTCCTAAAAAGCACTTTTTAAATCTCAACTTATTTATAGGCTTTAATCGGGCTTGGCCTCAGGGTAGGTTTTGTAATTTTGATATTTGCTTGTTAACTCAGTTAGTTCCCCGTTTGACTTTTTGTTTTCACTATTAGTCCTTTAAGGTTTTTCATAGTTAGTCCTCAGTTAGTTATAGTTAGTTAGTTTTTAATTTTTAATTAATAATTAGGTTAAAATTTTAATTAGTTTAATTAAAGTTTATTAAGAAGATAAAAACTAGGGCTTTTATTTTTATTAAATCTCTGCATATTTTCTTTATTTAGTTTAATTTTTATAAAAAAATTTAGGATTATATTTTTCTTTATTTAGTGTAATTTTCATAAAAATTTTAGGATTTTTTTTAGTTTTATTAATTTTATAGTTTTTAATCAGTTTAAATTTTAGAAAAATCATATCTTTTAATCTAAAAAGCCAAAATAGAAATTCCTTTTTTCTAAAGTTTTCTTTTTACTTATTTTTACTTTAGGAAAAATATAATTTCAAATATTTTTCTATTTTTTTTTATTTTTAAGGATTTAATTTAGAAATTAAAATAGTTTTTAATTCATAATAAATTCAAAAATAATAAAAAAAATATTTTTCTTTCTCCTAAAATCTTCTTTTGTCCTATCTTAGGATTAGAAATTTTGTTTACATTTTTCGGAGTTAAATTTAGTTTACTTGCTTAATTATCGCATTTTATTTGTTTCCCGTATTTTGTTAAGTGCTTAAATTGTTTTTAATTACTTGTTTTTAATTAGTAGTTATAGAAAACCCCAATCAATCTTAGAACCCATACAAAATCAAATTATCCAATATCAAGCGGAGTTTCAATTTCTCAATCATTGGGAAAACGAACCGGGAAAACATATTTTTCGTAAACATATGTATATTATATATATGTTTTATATTTTATAACCGTATCAAACCTGCTTAATTGAAAAGCATTGTTGCACTATTCATTAACCATAAGAATACTACATAGTTTGGGAACTATTAAGAAATTGTCTAAAATAGTAGTTTTTGCATGCTTTCAACAACCTATGTAATATATTATAAAGCGATGCTAGTATTATTGTAATAGCACATGAACGCACATATATAAAATGACAATCATCGCATTAATTTTAAAACTTCACTTCTTGAAAGTTTTAAACAAGAATTCTCAAAGTTTCACTTAGAGTACAAACCTTATTGGTAACTCTTACAAAGTCAATGTCTTGTACCGAACATGTTTATCATGCTAGGAACATTGATCTTCGACCTGCTAGTAGTCTCATGTATATCTGTTTTTAGTATTTGGATAATGGAGAACGTTAAGCAATTGTATTAAACAATGAATTGATATACCGTAATAATCGATTCATTTATACAACTGTGTTCTATATTAGCATGTTTAATTCCATGAATAATTTATTTATTCTAAATCATCCATTGTCAGTTAATGATACGGGAGTATCATTGAAATAAGGCAAATGTGAGTGTTTTGGTCATATTCATATGGTATGAATATTAAAGGATGATACCGCCAAACTCATATGTTGTTCAACATGGATAAACATTGGACTGACCTACAACTACGAGTATTCACTGCATGGATCGGCCACAATAGTAAATCTCGTAAGTGGTATTCCACTCATCCTCAGACAGAGATGCAGAGTCGTTTGTGTGTGTGGAATGTCAATCTTTGATATGGTTCAACGTTGACCGATGAAGCTGCTATAAAAGGCTATTTATCAGGCGGGATATGAAACACATAAACAGACACATCAGTCAAAATAGGATTGTTTCATCACATGTTTAACGGAGAAAGATAACTACTGGGCCCCATCGATGATTTAAACAATGTATATGTGCCGCTACACCAAATAAATCTTAAGATGATACTTGATTAATTTGGTAATCTAGTTCAATGTCTATATCGAGAAACAGAATTGTTAAACATTAGAATGACTAATGAGTCCATGTCAGAAATAGTTTAACATAGTATCTATAACAAAAGGATGATTGATACCTAGATCATTTGAAAATGAGATGTTAATAAACTATCCTTCAATGTCTCTGGGGGCAATTGGCTAGTTGCGAGATGCTACCCTTTGCATTTGTAAAATATATGATTATAATGACGTGCGCAAGTGGGTAGCTGTTGGAGTAAGCGCGAGACATAATAACTAATTATAAGGCTAGACCCCATGTGAGCTATGGGGTCACACACATAAACACTAAAGAAGTAGGACCATTATAATCGTGTTAATTGTTATTTACGATATATAAATAACCCATAGAAACCTCGCTCTGGATGAATATAAGGACCACCAATAAATAAAGTAATGGACTTAGTTTATTGGACTTGGAAAACAAATGGCAAGCCCATTTGGACCTTTAGAGGGGTCGGCCACTTATGGCTTATGAAAGGGATAAGATTGTTTTTTATTTAGTCAAATTTATATATGGTATATCTCCTAATTGTGATCTCCTAATAAATGTTATTGATAATCAACTTACTAAAGCTACCTTCTCCCCACTCTCCCTATACAAACACTACGGCACATACACTCTTCATATGTGTTTTGGTGTTCTTGTTTTCTATTACTTTGTATCTAGTTTATTCAAGGTGAATTCCATAGTTACGGGGTTAAGACTAGCATCAATTGGTATACAAGGAAGTCTAGTATGGATACATCATAGAGGTGATCTCTGTTGATCACTTGGTTTCATTTGGTGTTTCATGTTAGGGTGAAGGTCACCGGTTGATTCTCCCGATCACGCTACAAAGGTATTACTTTTCTTGTTTTTCTTTGATTGAGCATATGACTCTATGGATTCGTCGATAGGTGCTTGTTCCGCTGCGTTTAATGTTTGTTTATATGTTATTCATTTAATTCAGTACCTATAAAATGATGTTCAAACGATTCCCGTTTCCCTGATTACTTTCGTCACCATGAATAATTAAGGTTTTATTTCCCCAGGGAATACGAACGATCTTCTCGGCACAATCAATGATGGCATGGTTCTTTGACAACCAATCCATACCAAATGACGTCGAAACTACCAAGGTTCTATGGGCATAAGTAATTGCTGAATGGACGGTTTAAGAAGTTTAATGTACAACCACGGATGGATAGGAGATTATCCTAATTATTTTCCCGTCGGCTAGTTCAACATCATAATAATGGTCTAATGTAGTTGGTGTGATATCAATTAGGGAACTAAATGTAGTACATACAAAACTCCTATTGGCATCAGTATCAAATAAGATAGAAGCATAGTGGTCGTTTAGAAGGAACGTACCCGTAACGACGTTGGAGTCCAGGTTTGTTCCCGCATTGCCCACTATGTAAAACCTTTGCCTGGAGCATTGCCGATTCCACGTGATACCACGGTTTTCGATCTTTCAACTATCGGGCAGTCTTCTTGAAAATGCCCCTGAACACCACGACACATAACAAGAGTGCCAGCATTCTGAGTCATTCCGGAGTTCCCACGATTGTTATTATTACCATTGGGACCAGAACTCCTACAGTCACGACCCAGATGGCCGATCTTCTTGTACTTATTACATCTGGGAACACATGGTCCTTTGTGGTGATAGTTGCATTTTGTTCATAATGGCAATGATCTCATGTACTCCCTATTTTCCCCAGGCCTAGCAGTGTAAGCCCTCCCAATGTTATGTCTTTTTTGTTGTTGGTACCCCTGATTGTTCCCAACATTAAACTCTAACTTTCTCTTCTGTTTAGCTTGTCTTTCAGCAATAGTGAGGACTTTTTGACCCATCTGATCATTAGCAAACTGAATTGCTTGTTCCATAGTCTTGGGTTGATATGACATTACATTTCCTCGAATCATATCAGGAAGTCCACCAACATATTTCTCAACTTCATCTGATTCCTAGTGAAACATCCTTCCACACATCAGTGCAAACTCTTAAAAACGCAAAGTGTAACTTGCGACATCAGTAACTTTTACTTTTTGGTTCTAGAGCTTAATTTCCAACTTCTTGATTTCACCCCTTGGGCAGTATTTGACTGTCATCATCTTCTTTAGTGTCTTCTAGTCCATAACATAAGCAACATATTGAGTAACAGTCTTCATGTGGGAGTTTCACCATGTTAGAGCATTTCCAAGGAAAGTGCAAGTAGCAAACTTAACTTGGTTCTCCACAGCATAATTGCTGATATTGAACACTGATTCCATCTTCTCGAACAATTATGACAACACAACCACTCCTTTAGTACCCTTAAAAGTAAGGAGCTGGCAATTCAAAAAGTCCTTGTACGTACACTCACGCGGAGTGCGTACAGTTCCTTTAATTCCAGTGTCAGAATTGTGGCTTCCGTCGCCATGACCATTAGTGCTATTTCGAAGAGTTTCATGATTAGCAAGTGTCGCAGACACTTTTGCTTCAAACAGTTGCTCAACAACAGCAACTGTCATAGGGGCAACAGCCACAGCAACAGCAATAATAGCCCTTGCAGTAGCAGCAGAGGTTCTCCTTGGTGACATATTGTTCTGAATCACAACAATATAAAATATGTGAGCTTTCATAAACATCACAACATGACATGGGTACAATATACATATATATATAACAAGATCACATCACACAGTGATTATATAACATGACTGGGATCACAACACATAACAGAATTGAAATCAACATGACATAATACAACACATCATATATAACTGGAAAACATACATGATTGTTTGATACAAGAAATAAATCATACAAATCCTACTGCCGTGCTAGCTGGGTATAAAAACCCATAATACTTACCCGGCTAACATAATGATAGCTACAAATATGACGTAAAAAAAAAGTAGACCTAGGTACAACTATCAGCGCCCTCGGGATCATTTGTATGAGTCGGATCTCTAGCCTGGAGTGCCTAAATATGTCCTAGAGCCATTAACAACTGTCCCTGTAACAATGAAATATGTGCAACTAATGTCGCGGTCAATGACTCTTGTGAAGCGATACGATAATCCTGAATCTAGGTGTGAGTCCTATATGTCTGCAGCTCCTGGTGAATTACCGAACTCAATCCCACTGACTGTGCCTAAGCCTCTCGAGACACTAAAGCCTCCTGCTCCATCAACAACATAGTCTCCTGGTGAAACTCTCTGTCCTCGATCAATACGTCGACTCTTTATGATAAGCGAGTATGTCTGTTATAACACCTCGTGTTTAAGGACAATGTACGACGTTAATAAAGTCACCAATTATTTTAGTATTGTACGCGTTTGCTCTTAAACCGTAAACGTTAAGTTAAATCGCGTAAACTAAAAATGATCATTCAATGTAAACGGGCATTAAACAATTAAATGTTTACATCAAACAAGTGTTATATGATTATTTAGAGGATAATTAATAACTTTGTTCATCTTATTTTTATTGGCTACGTAAAATGCTTACGTTTCGCGATAAAACGCGTTTCGGCATTCCCGGAAGCACCAAAACCTAACTACGCTTAAACGAATACCCACAATTATACCCAATACACAAAATAATCAATATAACATCACATGGGAGCTTATGTGGACGAAATTTTTAAGATAGGACCAAGAGATATCAACTTGCCCTAAATATCTAGATATTATAAATATCTAGATATTATAGGGAACCATTTCACTTACACATGGGTTAGAAAGTAACCATGGTTAGGTTAATTAGATATTTTCACTATAAATAGCATGCATACACTCTTTCTTTCATAAACACTTAGCAAAAATCACAAAAACTCTTTCTCCCTTCTCTCTCAAACTCACGGCTCAAAACCCTTAGAAAACACAATCCATAGCTTGATTTTCTTTCACCATATTAGTGTTTACATATCATACTTAAGGTATTCTAAGAAGAATTTAAGGGTTGGTTAAGCTTTGAAAGGGTTTTAACAAGTTATTGCAAGATTAGGGTTTCAAACCTAATCTAGGGTATATAAGCTTGTAAGCTTTGGTTTGGAGTCTAAATACGGGTTTAGCATTTGTTTCACATCTCATACATCATCCCTAAGGTCTTCCTAATTCATTCATACATTTATTTATTATGATTTTATGTGTTATATGTTAATTATGGCTAAATCACCACTAAGGACTTTTTAATATGTAAAATGAGTTTTCACTTATGTTTATGAATTTATGCACTTATTCTTATGTAATATGGTCATATATATCATGGAAAAGTGAATGTAAAAGTATGTTAACATATAGTTTAAGTATAAACATGTTTAGGTTAAATTAGGGTTTCTAAAAGTTTTCTTATTAAGTTAGATGTGAAAGTATTGCAAGGACTTGTGCTATTGATACTATGGACTCTCATGAACAAAACTTGGCCCTAATGGACCTTTTATATTTTAGACATAATGATATTAAAGGGTTTCTAAAGGGTTTTGTAACAAAAGTGGTAAAGCTAAAAGTCCTAAAACAAGTTTTAAACAACATTTTGGGAAAATAATATATTAGGGCTGTTTTGTATTCAAAATTTGTATTCTAGTTTTATGATTTTATAAAATACTACATGTCACAAGGATCGAGGGGTCATAAAGAACTCGAAAAACCGATTAATAACGAAGAAGTTACGCCATTTACAAGTTTACGATAGTTAATACTTTTATAAAAACAAGTTTTTATAAAAAGTACTATTCACACAGAAACTTTATAACTTTATAATAATTAATAAGATTGATTAAAACTTTCAATTATGAGAACGCTGTTTTGTTCGAAAAGAATCGCTAAAACGGAGCTTATTACGAATAAGTTGATACGGCTCCTTTAAATCAGGTTGTTAGTTAATTAAAAGTATAAAAATGATTTTATAGCTAATGTGAACAGTAAAAACACTATTCACAACAGAAGGTCAAAAACATAAAAATGTGATATTATGATCACTCATCTTAATACAAAAGCATGGGCGTAAGAAACGCGAGAAACGGGCTTAAAACGACAAAGTTATGTCATTTTTAGTAAAGGAGTAATTATAAACATTTTTACTTTATAATCACAATTTCACTTAAACAAATAGATGGTGATATAGCTATATAGATTATATATGTTATTAGTTATCGAAGTGCTATAATACTAGGGAGTTTCATAATGAGGCCTCTTCGGATGGCGTATCGACGAGTTGTTGGATTTACGATTTAAAGTGTCCTACTTCTTGTATACGTCATGTATGACCTCTTTAATTATGATGAGCTCGGAACGATAGTATGATGTAACAAACTATTAGATTACTATTCATGTTATTAATTAAAAGTATCTGGTACTTTATACGTCCTTTATGGAATTAGGTTGCATTTGGGAATAATTGTGAAGCATTCCCACACTTGATATAAATTATCAGATCACTCACTTCAGGTGAGTTCATAGCCCCACACTTTTTACAGTTTTACTGATTTACTATTATTTGGGGTGGTACATGCTTTGTTTTATAAAATTGGACGCAAAGTGGTTTATTTTGCATTGATTACAGTTTGCCCTAAGTTAGCGATACCCATGTTAGCCCTTTATCATGAACTGTTAATGGCATAGATGTAGTTGGAATTACATTATTGTGAGCACGAATGTTATTTAATAGATCTATTTGGGAAGGGAACGACCTCCACGTTCGGGTGATAGCTATCACCTGGGAACGAAAGTTATAGCATGTCGATTCAGGGCATGTTGTTTAATTTTCTTATTGTTATTCGGGTATTTAGAGAACATCAAATAGGGACTAAGTTGCAATATTTTTGCGAACAAGGACTATCAGATTCAGTGTCATGAGTTAGTGTAATATGTATCCGGGTTTTGTGATTGTTTGCATATGTTGTAACATCACGGGAAAGTCTTGTGGTCCTGCATAATTTAAATACATAAACCTATGAATTCACCAACATTTTTGTTGACGTTTTAAGCAATGTTTTCAGGAGGTCAATAGGCACGAGGTGCCAAGGATGCATGGGGTTTACAGTTTGGATTGCACGCTTAAAGACTTTTATATCATATTTTGGGAAATCTATGTCATCTTTTTGTAATATTAAACAAGGAACAAGTGAAGCTATAAGCTTTTGTAATATGTCTTTTAATTAAATCCAATGTATCAATTTAAACGACTTTTTGTGTCGTTCTTATATATATCTTGTGTTGTTGATCTTGAAGTAACATGCCCCGGATCCTTATTCCGCTGCGACCCTATTTGGGGGTGTTACAACTCTCTCCAATCTCAAATACATGAGGTGGGGCAGAGGAATCAGTAGAGGAGGATGATAGGAAACGGGCTCGTTTCTGAGGTGGAAAAATCTCCTTTAGAAGAAAGAAATCTCGGGGATCAAATAGTGGTGATGATGGTAACACTAAAGATAGAGGCAAATCAGTAGGTGGAGAAATAGGAGCTCGTAGTGGTGGAATAGGTGATTTATTATTAGTATCATTATATGCTTGCATGACCTTCATATACGGATCATCGTGGAAAGGTGAGGTGGTTAGTGATGCTGAATGATCCACAAATGGATCCTCTGAAGAGTCAGGAGAGGTGTTTCTCGATGAGGCTGAGGAATAGTCTGGTGAAGCCAAGGTATAGTCAGGAGTATTTATAGAGGATAAAGCATCCTCAACATCGAAATCAGATAGGATAATAATAGGGTGGGTAAATGTAGACATAACTCTGTAACAACCAAGTGGAAAATAACATAAGTTATTTATATTTACTTAATAGTTATGTATCATTTGTTAAACAAATATCTTTACATACTATTCAAAAAATGTAGTGGCACGAAGGACTTCTTTTAATAGAAAATAGTTATAGTTTAGGTTTTAACTTTGTTCTCTATAACCTCGGCTCTTGCTACCAATCTATAACACCCCGATAATTTACATAGCATCAGAAGCTAAATTAGGGTATTACTTCATGAATCAACATTCATAATCATAGAAAACGGCTCATAAAAAGACGTTTAGAAAATTTAGTTATCATTTAATATCATATCAGAGTTTTATAAAAGGAGATCCCAAAATACATTTAAAACTTAACGGTTGAATGATAACAAGTTTGGACACCTGCAAATTCCACTCCGTGCCTTAAAGAGCTTAGTTACCTGAGATAAACATGCTAAAAAGGTCAACACAAAGGTTGAGTGAAATTCATAGGTTTGTAATGAAATGGTTGGATACAAGTCATCATAAGTGGTAATAATTGTACAATTACAATTATCATGGAAAACAGTATTATTGCCCTAAGCTCATGAACTCAAACGTTAACATGGAAATCACCTCAGTGACATTATTGAGGAACAAATGTCCTCTTGGAAAGGTAACTTGATAAGTTACCCATTATTCTCAAATATAGTGCGCTTGGTTACCCCGCAGGTAAACACAAACGGGATTCGTCAATCCCGATGGATCTATCCCTAATATTCGCGTTCACTCGCAAGTGATTAATGGTTGATGATTAAATGATATTAGCAGTGGAGGTAAACTTAGGCAATAATATATAAGGATAGCATACAGTGGAAAATACTTGTATTCATGGTTTATAGCATGTATCCCCCCCCCTCCATGGGGTTTGGAAAGACATATAAAGGTGGGATTATGAACTCACCTTAACAGGAAAATCTGATTAATAGCAAAAGTAAATCAAATGGAAGTAAACAGCTTTGTCACGCAACCTGAGGTAATATGTCAAGTCTTAGTTCGATTGTTTATATTTCAAACTTTATTTCATAAAGTTTAACGTAAATATTAATTTGGTTTATTAATTTGTGAAAATATCGTATCACTATTCGGGCTATCATAATCCAGAGGCCATGTAGTAAACGTTTGAGGAGCTAGGAAACTTTAAATCGTAAATCCAGCAACTCGTCAAAACGTCTACCCAAATGGAAACCCCTCACATGAAATTCCCTAGTAACGTGATACGTTATAATTTAAATGATAAGATTTTATCTTTTTAAGTTTCTTTAAAAGCTAGTGGATGATAAATTATGTTAAATATATAACATAATTGATTTATAATATTTTGATTGATGAATGAACGACAAATGTGTCGGGTTTTAATAAAATCGATTCTTATAATATTTAAATGTATTTTCATTTAATATATAAAAATATTACATTTTATACCCTCAAGAATTTGAAAATGGCAATATATACCCTTGGTATATATTATTTTACACTTTAACCCTTATCTTTAAAGTTTGGCAAAACAGGTCCTTGTAGTTAAACTTTAGAGTATTTACATTTTTGGCCTGAAAGTTATATAGTTTCAAAATTTACAATATATACCCCTCATGCATAAAACAATTTGCATTACTAGTCCAAAATCCACATACGTTGCATTTTTAATCTCGAAATCAATTTATAGCATTTAGTTTATTAGAATAAGCTAAAATAAGTTTGGGTTTGAAGATTTAATAAGCTTATAGCTTATAAAATGAGCTTATGAGCTCGATAACTCAAAAAGGGTGCATTTGGTTTTGAAATAATAAACCGAAAGATTATAGCTTTTAGGATTTGTTTCTAAGCTTATTAAAAAGATAAAGGAGCTTTTAGGAATAGCTTATAAGACCAACTTATAGCTTATAGCTTATAGGGTTTACAAAAAAGGATTTTTAGGGTTCTTAAGGATGCGTTTGTTTTAGGAAAAAAACAAATGTGTAGCTTAGGGTTTAAGGACTTATTTAACAAGATTATAAAAGATAGTTTAGAGCTTATTAAGACTAGAATAAGCTAAATCACGCTATTTATTAGGGTTTTTTTCGAAATACAATGGATAAGGGAATCAAAATGATCAATTTAGGGTTCGGTTAGGTTAGGAGTTTATTAAAAGTGTAAGCTTGAACAAAAGGTTAAAACAAATCTTAAAAATGATTTAAAACATATCAAGAGGCTTAAGAACAAGTGATAGGACTTACAAGAGCTTAAATGGTTTGAAAATGGTTCTAGGGTGTTTCGTAAGCAGTATTAATCCCAGCGGTTTGCACATAGGAATTCCACTAGGTCAACGCACCATCCTATAAGGTGCAAGTAGAATACTTTATTTGAGAGTTTTCAACACAGTAACTAATATGAAACACATACTCCATCTTCTCAAACCATCTTGTCAAACCAACAACTTCCTTAGTCCCATTAAAATTTCAAGGCTTACAGTTTAGGAACTCCTTATAAGAACAACCACGAGTTGTATGCTCAACACCTCCAGCACTGCCATTAGTCTCATTATTTATCCCACTGCCACTATTTTGGTTAGCCTCGTAGGATGTAAGTGAACCAGCCACATGTTAGGCTATTAGTTGTTTAACTTCTGCAAATTCCATGCCTTGTCTTGTCGTTGGCATTTTCTTCTAAACATAAGAGATAATAATAGCTACAATAATAATATATACAAATGATACTAGTCTACTATCTCTCGCCAAGTGGTCCAAAATGATCCTCTAGATCTCTAACACGTGCTCTAAGCCTGATCTCCCTACCCCTGCTCGCCTGCAAAAGCGAGTCTCAGTATCCTCTAAGCGGATCTCCAAATCTATAATCCTCTCTCGTGCTATCCCTAAGGTGGTCTGTAGGGTCTAAACCTCCTACTCAGCAGTTTTAGGTATAGCATGAAGTACCTCTAGCTCCTGCTTTACAAACTCAACTCTCTCTAGTGGTATCTCCTCTAGGTGATCCTACATCTCATTGATATGATCCTCATGATGAACAAGCCTCGCCATGAGTAGTGGTATGATATGCTGGATGGGCTCACCAATAACCGGTAGTATGAGGGCTACTGAAGAGCTCTCCCTAATCTCGAATATGTTGGGTGAACCCTCCTCGTCTCTCTAGGTACGGATCCTAGGCTGAAGCCATATCCAACGATGGGCAGTCGATCTCCTATGAAGTCTAGCAAGAATTATAGCCTCGGCGGTAGTATCTTGGTAAGGTGATGTCATCCTGAACCGCTTGCGAGGTGGTAGCATAGTAGGTGGTGGTGATGGAAGCTGAAATGGTGATGTGGTCGATGATTATGGTGATGGTGATAATGGTGGTGGTGATAGTGATGGTGATCTGCCCCTCTTACGAGGCAGTGCATCAATCTCCTTACCGATAGCTGACTCGATGGATGGTGGAAGCGTAAATGGTGCACGTACTGTCTTCCTCGGTGTGCGCATCATAAGTGGCCAATTAGGGTGTTACCTATATGGGTGGGGAAGTGAAATCTATCCTCCAAGCTGGATAACAGGAGCAGATATAGTAGGTGGTACAGGTGTAGCCTGAGCCGGTAGTAGCTCATCATCCTCCATCGAATCCTCCTCAGACAGATCCTCCTTTGAGGACTCTTATGGGTCATGCTCAGATGGCTAGGAATCAATGTCTGACCCCTGTTGTAGTTGTGAGGCTGGTGCCTCAAGACGGCTCAGTGTCAACATATGAAGCCGATGCATAATCTGGTGATGGTGGAACCATGAACGGCTATGTCTCGACATTAAAACCTAGGACGTAGTCAAGTACCACATCAGGTGATGGGATATCCTTAGTCTCTAGGTCTGACATGATAATGTAAGAGACACACGAGCCGGTGCTCTCGTCGTTAGAGTCCGAAGAGATAGAGATGTGAGAGGTAGAGATACTTTTGTGACAATTTTAGTATTTATATAAACATTAATTATTGATAAGTGTTAAATTGTATACATAAAATACCCAGGATTTCGCCAATAAAAGCCAAAAATATGCCAAAAGATGGAAATATGTGTGCTTTTGTGTCATAATGTGCAGGAAAGGATATCAAAGTCAAAAAGAACAAAAACAAGCAAAAACCGACAAGAAATGAAGAGACAAGTGTACAAGAGAGAGATTTGAAGCCAATATCAAAAGCCGGATCAGCCCGACACAAGGAAAAAGTCAAATTAAGTCAAAGGAGGTCAAAGTCATGAAGAGTCAAGTCAAAGTTTGAAGTGAAATGACCATTATACCCTTTGAAGAGGATGTAAAAAGACTAAAATACCCTTTTGGGCCCTTCTATACTATTTGGATCACAAAAGCCCAACAATGAGCCCAAAATCAAAGCCCTTTTCTTGTTTTAAAACTTTAAGGGCCAAAACTGTCAAATCTCAAACTCATTCTGTACTACATTTGTGGAAAAGAAACAGAGGGACTAGTTGTGCAATTACCCTAAACTTTCAAACCAAACGCGGGTTTAATTTTTTCTCCCTAACCGTTTTATACCTGCTTTTCCCGCCAAAACCCGAATAAAACCCA
>BQNB010137730.1:0-17803 GCA_026074375.1 Tanacetum coccineum
CAAATCTTTCTACTTCCCTTAAGCAAATCTGCTTAGGATCGAGAAGTGGTGTGACTAGCAAGGAAGACTCATCAATAACTAGAGTTGACTCAGGGAGGTCCAGACTACTAATGTCCTCAAACTCCTCATCAAAGAGTGGGTTATCATAACATAAGGTAGAATCATCATTAAAGTCAAAGAGAGGGTTTGAGAAAGTCACATCATAAGATCTAGGTGTTGAATCATCACCTAAAGGCTCATCAGACATTTCTTTGGTCAAACTCGGATTTTTGAGTAAATGATTAAAAAGATACTTAACCAAATGCCTAGGCAAGCCAGCTATATCCTTGTTTTCCATCAAAAGGTCGACTACATATTCTCCTAGAGGTGAATTGATATCAAAATTTTCTTCTATAACATCAGTGGTGGGCAATGGTATAGTAACAGGCATATCACACTCAAAATCATCACAAATCGATGTCATCTCTGATTCCCTTGGGATTGGGACAAGATCATCAACACTAGACTTTATGATTTCATCATTTTCCCTTTCAGGAGTAGTTCTAATAACCTTATCCCCCATTAAAAAGGTGTGGGAAGGCTCCATGGTAAGTGAATCGATCATAATATCTCCCTTGTCACTCCCCTTAAGATCATAAAAGTCAACGAGAGGATCTTGATTTGAATTTCTAAGGTTCACCATCTCCCGAAGACGGTTTAATTCATTTTGAAACTCCATGTTTAATTTCTTTTAAGTTTTGGCGAATTGTATTTGAGATTCAATCATGAAAGTAATCATTTCTCTTCGCTTTAACTTACTTGGGGAGAGTGGCTGAGGGGGTGTGAACTGTGAAGGTTGGTCAAAACCAAAAGAATCATGATTGTCATAAGGCGCATTCTCATAGAACACGTTATCCGTTTGACAATCAGACGCATAATGGGGACCTCCACAATGCTCACAATAGTAGAACTGCTGTGAATTATCAATATGGTACTGTGGAAGTCATAATTATTACTAGGATTAGGCTCATAGACAAGTAGGTTCCTAATTTGACAATTTGAACTAAAGTGAGGACCTCCACAGATCTCATAACAGTTGAACTGTTGTGGCTGACTCAGAGAATAATATGGAGATTGGTCATTACTAAAGTTTTGATTGTTACACGGGTCCTGCTTATAGACAAGCGGGGGCCGTGTTTGACAATCAAATCCATAGTGAGGACTATCTCCACACAACTCACACGAGTATGTCTCGTATTGGTGTTGTGGAGGTTAGTTGAAGAAGTTGGGTGTTTCATTATAAGAATAAGGATTTGGGTCATAGACAAACTTATTTCCGGATCCTACACTGCTATAGCCCGGACAGTTTCCACCATTAAACGGACCTCCACACCACGAGCAACCAAAATGGTTATACGAAGACATGTCGAAGAATTAAACGGATAAGAGGATAAAGAAGATAAGAATTAAACGAAATAAGAGGGTAAAAGAGAGTATTTTTTAGATTTTTATAAAGATAATAAAAATAAAAATAAAAAAATAAAAAAAATTTGGATTTTTAATATTTATATAAAAGAAAAATAAAATAAAAAATAAAAATATTTTTTGATTTTTATAATAATTTTTTTTAAAAAATACGAAAATAAATTTTCCAAAGAAAGGATCTTCAAGGCATTCACTTCGAAACAAAATGCGAAAAGCGTACAACTCTCCCCGGCAGCGGCGCCATTTTTGATTCGTCGTAAATGACTGGTCGAGTAATATATAATATAAGTAATCACGTCGGATAAAAATTACTTTAGGAAAAGTAATATTCTATCCTCCGGATGTCGTGTCCCAACGAGAGATGAATTTGAAATCCACGTTATTATTTTTAAGTATAAAGCTTGATTATCTTTTATTATTTTTTTGGATTTTAATAAAAACTAATGAAATCGATAAACTAAATTATACTAAATAATAAGCAAGCTAATAAGATGAAAAATATAAAAAGAAATATGCTTGTCAAGTAAAAGTGAATAGATTCTTTAGTGTGAAGTTTTAGATCATAATGATGAATTAATTTCTGTCTAATAAATAGTTTCCTCAAAACGTTAGCTTAATATTAAAAATGACTTTTTATCAAGATATTAATTACTAGTTTAATGCCTACTTAATCTTATGGCTTTTGCCCGTTCGACTAAATAAAACACTAAACTAAATAACTTTTGCAAATTATTAATCACTAGTCACTTATTAAATTCCACACTTAATACACTATTCACCAACTTACTTAACAAGCATATGATTAAACTACTCATTAAGCATGGCAACTAAACTAACAATAATAAAAAAAACATATTCAGGTAATTAAGCTAAAAGTAGTAATATAAGAAAAAGGAAAAGAAAGTAGAACCCGAATGATAAAACCGATACGAATAAACCGTCCGATTATATAAACTAAACCAAATGCCAAGTTTATTTCTCATTTAGACTTTATTTACTTAATAGATTATAAAGTATTTAAAACTTTATTCTCTAGTAAGCTAGTAAAATCTAACTAAGCTATAAACTTAGAAAATAAAGCTAGCTTATACAACCCGTAAGCTCCTCGCCACATGAGTAGAACCGGGTTCACCATCACAAAACAAGTAAAGTTAAAACGAAACAATAAGCTAGTAACAATAAGCTACTTTAAAAGTTCTTCAAAAACTATTCTAAACTTAAATGAAACTATCTAAATATACTATGATTAAAAAATAAGCCGAAACCTCTTTAAGCACTTTTTACTATTGAAATGAGCTTTAAACGAAACTAAAATGGAATAAGCTCTAAAACCTAAACATAAGCATTTAAAGTCACTCTTAATTATTACCAACATAAGCAAGTCCTAATCCAACAAGAAGCAAGACTAAAAAAACAATACGGCAAGCACAAACCAACAACTTCAGATCTAAGCAAAAAGGATAGGAAATCTAGTACTTATATAAAACAAGCAAAGGCGAACTAGCTATTTATAAGCTAACTCGAACTAAAATTCCATTCAAAATCGAAACCAAAATAAGCTATGAGAGAGCTTATTTGATTAATAAGCTGTGATACATGAGAGTAAACGAAAAACAAAGCAATCGATATCAATACTACCTTGGAAACTCATTCCTGTTCGATCAAAACATCAACAACACATCCTCTCGAAATCGTATTTCAATAAATTAACTGGTGCGTTACAAATTAAATCCTACCTATTACATGAGAAAGGAAATGAAAACAATACATAAGAGAAATATTAAAATCTACTCCTAATCTACTTGTACCCTACTCCTAATCTATAAAAAGAAAAGAAAAAACGACCCAAAGAAAAAAATGAGTTAGAAGATATATTGATAAGACAAAGATATGAAAAAGATGTATATATCCATTCATCTGCTGCTATATCTGCGTTTGAATTAAGTAGCCCAAAGTGGGCTTTTAGTAGTTTACTTGGACTTCCAGTTGGGCCAATATAAGCAGATTGATCATATGGCCTTTTTTAAGCACCCCTATTTGTCGGGCTGGGTTTTAATGAGAGACTTGGGCTGGGCTTGTGTGGGTTAAGTATATCATGTCTTGGGTCTTTTTAAATAGTATGGGTCGGTTTGACCCATATAAATGGTGTCGGGCCGGCCCAATAAGAGATGAAGGAACCGTCGGACTCGAATTTTCGTGCTCTTTCCAATGGCATGCTCGGGAAATATTAACGACTTCTTCTTGATCTCGAAAAACGCATAAACGTCTTCAAATCTTTACCGAAAGTCACCGTTTTTTGCTTTATTTTCAATCCCTTGTACATGCAAGACATGAAAACAAAATACAAACATATTTGCAATAATATTAAGCATGTTTCATGTTTTTAGTCTGATTAATAGTGTTTTCCGGAGTATAAATGATGTGTGTTTTAGCACACATAAGTAGATATCGTCACTTGTCTTGTAAAGGTATGTAAAGTAGGGAATGATTGGGAAGTTGACCGTTACGGGAATGCCAATTTAGGTTGTTGTTTTTGATCAATGATCAAGACGTGTGTAAATAGTTGTGTCTTTTTCATGGTAACGGTCAGGAAAAAGTGTCTATCAACTTGTACCTTATTTGTTTGGACTTAATCTATTTGCTTAGTAAATTTTATTTAACAATAATTTATTTCCCTTTACTAATCATTAACCTTAGGTTTTACTCGAAAGGATGTGATCGAGTCATGCATGTCTATTCCGTCATTACGGCCATGTATGCGTGATTCTGCTGCCTTGTTGGTTTGTTACTTTTGGTGAAAGTTAGAAGATTCATACCCTATATCATTCTTCATCCTAACCCTTGGTTAAACTCGAATGAGGATGTGATCGAACACACGAGTCTATGCCGCGTAATGTGCCATGTATGTGTATTCGGTCTACCTATGTTTGTGTGGTACTTTCGGTGAAATGATTGTAGCAATGATCAACCTAAGCCTTATAATAATAAACCCATTTTACCTTTATAAACTTGTTACACCTTAGTCTCTAGTGTTGAGATTGTAGTCCTTTTCAAGCCTATGATAGAATACTCGTACATGACCGAGCAATTGAGTGAAAATAGTTAACAAGTTACCACAAAGAATAGGTTATGAGTGATTTGAAGGTGCTTTCATCTACCTAATTCTGTGAGGTGTTTGGTTGTGAACATGTAATAGAAATCAAATAAAATGCCAAAACGAAAAATCCTTAAGGATACAATTTATAAACATCTAAGTCTACTTAAGGACAAGTAGGATTCAAGTGGGGATTTTGAAGGGGACAAAAATCAAATAACGTTACTCTTTATAAGGCATCATGTATCCCAAGTAAATTCTTGAAAAACTTCCTCCAATGTCTTTCGTATTAGAGCACATTGTCGACAATATAGACCATGAACCGGGTCTCCACAATCGAGACAAATTTTTTCAATTTTAAGGGGTCGTTGAGACAAGTCGGGTATGGGAACAAGAATCTTGTCTTCAAGACTCCCTTTTGAACAACCACAGTCTTTAGTGTGCAAATTTCCACAAGACGAACACTCTTTAATCGCGTAAAGGGGATTCAAACGACGATCGAGTGACGCCATAAGAATTAAACAATTGAGGGTTAAGAAAAGAATTAAATGGATAAGAAGAAAAAGAAGATTATTTTTGGCTTTTCGAGTTTTTTAAGCAACATATTTTATTAACGGACAAAATGAGATAAGACAACTTAAACCAATAATCAACTCGTTTCACGGTAGCTCTCTAAAAGAAAAACGCACAAAGGAGCGGAGGAGCGGGAAAGCGCGAAGCTATTAAAAACCTTCTCCTTTCGGGTCGTAGTTCCTCGGAACAACCCTCCTTATACCCCTCTTATAGTTTGTTTATCAATTAAAGGTGAGCCGTATTTCACAAGTGACACAAAGGCAAGTTTTAAATCTTTTGTTCGGGAACTTATTATGATAATGCTTCAGTTGAAAGCATTATATTGATGATGATTTTTATTGATAATTAAGGATAATGTTTTTATATTTTTGATTTTTTTTATCTTATACTAATACTAATAAAAGAAAATGAAAAATATTTTTGTGTTTTATATTTTTATAAATAAAAGAAAATATTCACAAACGAGAATGATAACTTCACGAGGAAATGGTCTTCAAACACTAATCGTCAAACAAACACGAAAATCGTTTCACAGCCTCCCCGGCAACGGCGCCAAAAATTGATTTGTCTCCTTTTCACTACATATATAAATATATAATAAATATGTAAATATATATAACAAAGATGATAATATCAATGATAGTAGTATAGTATTACCGAAATTATCGGTTTCTTACTTCGTTATCCAAAAAGTTTAAAACCGGACCCGGGTCGTTCTTCCCGACGAGGCGTGAATTTGAAAATCGAGTCGAGGTTTGAACAATGCTTGAATGATCAAAGATTTGATTTGGTTATCTATTTATACAAATAAAATGCAAAAATAAGTAAATTAAACCTAAAAACGTAAGCTAGAAAGGATTTAAACTCAAAACCGATAACGGAATCGTAAAAACGCGACTTAAAAACCTAATTTATCGACTTTTAAACCTAAAGTGAATTTTTTTACTTTTAATAAGCTATAAGTGACTAAAAAGAAAGAATAAAAAAAACTAGATAAGGATATGAGGGACCTATGAAAAATAAGCTGATACTAACAGCTTATTGCAATAGGCTGTTAAAGTTCAAAAGTATTTATAAGCTTATTGGGCCAACAAGCCCTTAAGGAATTAATTTGCACAATACTCACGGATGAGCTATTGTAGCACAATTGGTTATGCAGTGTGTGTTAGGGACGTGGGTATAAAGGGGGAGGTCCAGGGTTCGAGCCTGGGCTTCTCTCTTTTTACAAAAACCCTTTTTTTAACTTATAAAACACACAAAAACTAACAACTTTTAAAAAAGACACTTTTTGAGAAACTTAAAAATAAGCTGTTAAAATAAGCAAAGAAAATGGAAGTGAGCTTTTTTTTTCTAGGGACCTAAAATAAGCTAACCGTTGGGCTTATTTGGTGGACAAATGAGCAAATGCTAACAACTAAATAGCAACAAAGTTAAATTACTAAACCTAAGAGGCTATTCTAAGCAAAAATAAGCACAAAGGATAAAGCCAATAAGCCAGTTAGCTAAGAAAAAGGACAGAAATGCTATTTTACTCTAAGGTTAAAATGAGCTAACTGTTGCTAGTCCTATGGCTAAATAAGCTATGGAAAACATAAATAAGCTAAATTAGATGGGGAACTAAACCTAATAAGCTAATCTAAAAAGAAATAAGCAGGAAAAGAGCTTATGAATAAGGACAAACTACACTATACTAAACTAAGGCAAAAGAGCACTAAGTTATTAGGAAACTTAAAGGGAAAAATAAGCTAAGGCAAAGGAAACTAAGCTAAGGCAGAAGGTTATCCTAACCTAAATAAGCTAACAACAACTAAAATAAGCCAAAAGTAATAAGCAAATAAACCAGAAAACCTAAATAAGCTAAGGGTCCAAACAGGCAGACCAAACAGTCAAAGTGGTCTCTTTGAGCTTAAAAATAAGCTACCTAGAGGGGGTCCTAAGCTTAAGGCTTCCTAGGGCTTATAAATTGGCTTATAGGGAATCTATAAATGCAAAAAATATAAATTTTTGACTCAAAATAAGCTACATAAAGAGGCTGCAAATATTGATTTTTGCACCAGGGGAGATTTTATAAGTTTCTAAGGGCTAAAAAGTGAGCTTAGAAATAAGCTTGCAAATAAGCTCAGGACAGAAAAATAACTTAAAACAGATTAAGAGTGACTCAAAATAAACTTGTATGCAAAAAATTAGAGACTAAAAACAAAAATAACCATCTGAATTTGAGGAATGAAAATTGGCAGTTTTTACACAAAAGAAAACTTAACAAAAATTTGACAGTTTTGTAAAAGATACAAGGAGACCAAAAAGATTGATTCCACTCAACTTAGACACTATAAAAGACACACACACAAGGACTAAAAACTGGTTTGGAAAGCTCATTCAAAAGAAGTGCTTAAAACTCATTCTGTCACAATAAGTTTGCACAAACTCTTAAGAAAAACTTTAAAACAGGAATTAATCCCTTGACACTATGAAAAACAGATTAAGACTCACTCAAAAAGGGTTTCCAAATATGACAATTGAGACCCAAAGGTTTTTAAAACAATTTTGACCCGTTTTTAACCCTTGTGCCAAACACCCCCTTAAAGTTTGAAAAACAAAGTTTTTCTTGACAGATTTTCAAAAAATGCTTACAAAAGACTTTTAAGAACTTAGAAACTTATAAATAAGCTTGACAAACAGGTTTTTAAAAGGCAAATAAGTAAATGACAAGGTATTGAAGATAAACAGTAACTTGCATAATTTAAAGACAAGAAATTTAAAAACAGAATTTAAATGACATTTAAATTAAAAAGACAATATTAAAAGTGGTACAAAGATTTGTTTTACAAGCTTTTGCCTTATAACTCAAAAATTCGACAAAAAGAATGAACTACTAAGGTCCTATTTATACTAGAACTTAAGGTCTTGAGTCTTCATAACTGTGTTTCTTGTGTTTCTTGTGTGAGGAGAAACAAGAGCACATCTTAGCCCTTGGATTTGAGTAGAGCCCAAGCTGTTTGATCATACCTGTTGGTGTCTTGTCTTTTGTGATGAGCCAATGAAGTCATTTGGGATTGCCAAGGTGTAATCTAGATGGGACAAGTGATTTTTGGAGTGAAGTGAATCGTTTTGTCGTGGTTTGCAGGCCACAGACACACGCATAATGCGTGTTTGTGAATGGCGGGAAAAATGAAATGGGAAGATATACAGTGTTAATGACTGGTTTAAACTTTGGGGGAATGACAACTTTAGTCCCCCAAAGTATATTCTTCTATTACAAATTTCGTCCCTGTGTGAGTATAGAAGGTTTTGGGAGTTGTCAGGTTTGGTCCCTCAAAGTTATAGCTAACTTTGCAACATTCGTCCTTGTGGTATAAACGCCCGTTAAAGTGATAACTGGATTAGACTTGGGCCAGTTATTATCATTGGGCCACGCTTGGTTTTTATATAAAAAGAAGATGGGCTGTTGGATTTGTTTATTCAAAATGGAAATGGGCCTTTTTGGTTTATGGGCTTTTATGGGTTATAAAGGTAAGTGGGCTGACCTGGCCCACTAGGTGGGTACGGGTGGGCTCTGGGCCCACTTTTGGAAGTTTCGTTTTTGGGCTCGGGTTTTTTCGCGGAATGCTCATACCAAAATCCACTTTTCGGGTTTGCTTTGACTTTTTCTTTGACTTGACTTGGGTTGCACTTTGGTCTTCGATTTTGGCGTTTGTATTTGTTCACGCTTTTTGTTCGTGCTTGATTTTGTCCGTTTTTGTCTTGATTTTTCCGTCTTTTCGTGGATATCCGTTTCCTGCACAAGATAAGTGAAAACATATAAATACAATGTATTCTTGGTATGTTTTTGTCTTTTAGAGTCGGATTTAATTGTGAGAAAGTTTGATGTAATTTAAACGCATACCAACCCATGTGGGCTTGTCTGTCGACCGTGATTTTCGTTGTCGTCTGACCTCGGTTTTTTTCGGGGGGGCAATCACCAGTCCTGAAACCGCCCAAACGAATTCGCCTTATACAGGTAACCACTTGACTCTCATAAAAGGAAAACCAAATTTGATGTTAGAATCAAGAACGATCCTCATAAAAACAATTGATGAATTCCTTGAAATCTGTGATATGTTTAATAACAGAGCTACTGCGAGAATTGAAGCTTGTACCGCCCTAATGATAGTAGTAATATGTGTTTCCCCTATCCTCACTCGAGAAGCAAAAACATGGATTGGACGCAACTACAACGAACGAAACTGTTCCAAACACTTTCATGTAGCCATTCTTTTCCCCAGGTCTTGTTCGATCGAGAGCCTCGAAGAATTCGAGCCTCTTTCTAACATGAAAAACAAATCTACTAAACGATGCTTTGGCTTCGTATGGAAGAGGAAATGCTCAGGAACATGCATCGGTCACAACTGTCCAAAGGCAATGTATTATTAAAATCTTTTACCATGGTCTTAATGAGAACTAAACCCAAGAAGTTGCCGTAAATGCCGTGTGGTGTATATTTTATATTTTTCCCTGTCTATTAAAACTCCAAATCACGCTTATCAGTTCTCGAAGGACAAGTTATCTAAGCTCGATGAGGCTACTAAAAACAAAAAAAACCAAAAAACCAAATCATCTCTAAGAAAACCGTTGCTTTCGGTCGCTGAAGGTAGCAGAATTGTCTCCAAAACACTAACAGTCTTATGCCACTGAACTGGGATGCAGTCGCATAAAAATGGAATGCTCATTATAAAGATTTTCAATCTCGTCCAACAAACAATCAAACCTGGACAATGATGCCATTCCCATGTCCCGTGAAGATGAAGCCATAATTTATGCAAATTTCCATCGTACTCACGTTTTTATAATGAATGACCTGCGCCTGTGATTCAACCGCGATCAATGCGTCAAAGTGGAAGAAAGCGATTACAACGAGACCACTGTATCACTTAGCTATGATGATAAATCCCGATCTGTCAAAAGCAACTTAAGCGTATTTTATAAAAGCTCAACATCAACATCTCTTTTGACAAAGAAACCTTATGGATCTCAAAAACAAACTCGCATAACAACACCAAAAACCAGCAAGCCTCGATTCAAAACCTCAAAGCTAAGATTCAAAAGACTTGTGACAAGCAATTTGGTCGACCTTTTGGCATTCTTCCTACTAATACTCAACCTAACCCGAAAGGTAGTTCATGCTAAAATTACCAACCACCGCGCAAGCTCAAAACAAGCATTGTGTAATGCGTATTTGTAACACCCTAAATTTACAACGCAGTGGCATATCACTTTTGGGTTGTACTTCATAATACATGCACAGAGTACAGTATACGACTTCAAAAGAGACGTTTATAATAATAACAGATCGCATTCGATTAATTTTAATAAAGAAGATCAGAGTTACAATGGTCCCAATCCAGTTTTGGTAATTATTTGGAAGATGTCCACAACATGACTCATTTTCTTAAAAACTTCTTATATCGAATGTATAATAAAAGTTCACGAGTTACAATCCTTAATTCCCACGCTTCGTCCCATCAAGTCGTCGCAAGCATCCTAAAACCTGAGATACATGCTTAGAAACCGTTCAAACAATGGTTGAGTGAATTAACTAGAGTTTTTCAAGTAACTCAATTAGAAATATATTTGGTTCCACAAAGCATTTATAACCTTAGACGCATTTGGTTCCACAAAACAAGTTTGACTTGCTAGCTACGCAAAGCGTACACCACATTTCCAACGTGGTGTGGAGCTCCGATAGTACCGAACCCTAAACATAATATCATTATAGATAAATAACTGACGAGTAGTATGCGACCCTCTAAGATCAATACAGGATTGTCGTTAAAGGGTGTTCACCATCGGATTTAGGACCCCGGACAGGGGGTTGTCAATCACAATATGTATCTATTTAATGCATTCTGGTTTTCCCCTTGGTATATCAACGGTCACACTACAAGGGCATAACTACTCATGGCAATGAAATTATATCAGTCATATCAAAAACACTTGCGTTCCACTTTCGCAAGATCAAAACACATCTCCAACATGTATAAAACTGCTTATGTTTATTTATAAAATGTAAGCAACAACAGTACGTATATAAAACTACTTGTGTTCTACTTTTCAAAACAGATAACAACAGTGCGTATGGAAAACAATTTGTGTTCACTTTTCAAAAACATACATGTATCCCCTGAGGGTTTATAAAAACATTCAAAAAATAGTTCAAATCTGATGCTTTGAACTCTCCTTTGATCGAAAGACACGAATCAATAAAATATCAAATCAAGAAGCGTTCCCGTCAATACTGAACTCGACCAGAGACTTATATGTTATGTCGCTAGGTTACTAATAATAAAGATACGAGGTCGGAACGATAGTACATCGCAACAATAAATATGTTAAATTAACACATGCGATAGAGGAATCGCCACTTGCGCGTTCTAGATCTTAATCTCTTGAGTTATTTAGATTTACTATATTTCTTTCAAATATATGTGTAGACTTTAACTAAAAACTTTTCTAATTTTCGGGAAACTTTATATTTACGAAATTTACTATTTTCGTAAGTTACCATTTTAAGTAAGTGACCATTTGGTCATATTAGTCCATAGATATTTTATTTTTCCATTTGATATCATTATAGAATCTTGCCGCATTGTGACATCTTAGCGACGACACTTTCTTATATAATAAATATGGTATCTATGTACTTAATTATAAAAAGTTTTCAATTTTTCGAAACTCCATCTTATTTAATGCAATCGTTGTTTCCGAACAAATTTACAATTATCAATAAAATAATAGTTGTTACTATTGTAGACACGCGGTTATTCACAAAAGAAGCCTCGGGGAAATCATAAGAAACACTAAAATAATATAATTTCGCTCTCGGAGCAAAAATATGAAATTTTCAGATTTTCTCAAACGCTCAAACGAATAGAAATTCGAAACACGGCTTGCGAAATAGTCAAAAATAATATTTTTTATCAAATTGCCCAAAACAAAAAATTATTAGTCCAACTCATTCGTAGAAAATAAATAACGGCTCAGGATAATCGTCGGCCTAAAACTCGGGTTGTTATTGTATTTACATGGAGTGGTAAATCCTATGACCCACCAGATAACCCAAATGACCAAACAATTCCGAAACTCCTATAAACTTCGATAGCGATGATGAAGATGATGAACCTACACCTCAACCCAAACCTAAAACAACACCAGTCAAAGAAACTCCGACACCAAAATCATATAAACCAAAAATCCCATATCTTTAATGCCTTAGAAAAGAAAAATGGATGCTCAATATGGAAAATTTCTCGACATGATCTGAGTCGTTCGAATCAACGTACCTTTTGTTGATGTTTTAGCCGGAATGCCCAACTATGAAAAGTTTCTCAAGGAACTCGTAAACAACAAACACAAAATTGAACAAATCTCAGCCGCATTCCTAAGCGATGAAAGTTCCGCAATACTTCAAAACAAAGTTCTACCAAAACTTGGAGACCCCGGAAGTTTTCTTATTCCATGTCATTTCAACAAAGCTTTCTCATGCAATTCTTTAGCCGACCTTGGTGCTAGCATTAATCTCATGTCGTATTCCTTATATGCAAAATTATCTCTCGAAACTCTCAAACCCACTAAAATGAGCGTAAGATTAGCCGGTCGATCATTCCAATACCCTGTTGGAATACTTGAAAATATACTCGTTGAAGTTGGTAAATTCACCTTCCCTGCCGATTTTGTTATTCTAGAAATGGAAGAAGATAGTAAGGTTCTCCTAATCTTAGGAAGACCTTTTCTTCACATTGCCGATGCAGTAATTCGAGTCAAACAGAAGCAACTCAATCTTGGAGTTGGAACTGAACAAATGATCTTTCACATCGATTTTGCGATGAAACACTCCTATTCAAACGAAGATACATGTTTTAGTAATGACGTCAATGACAAAATCTTAGAAGAAGATTTCGATGCTCTTCTCGATGAAGGTAGTAAAATCCCTCCACACTTCTATCTTTTTTTTATACCATGATAACTAAGGCTTGGCATAGAACTTCTATCTTTCAATTTTGATTTCTTCACTTAGATAATTCAGCAAATAGCACTAAAATGGAGTGTTGCATGAACTTTTCGGATTTTGTATATCCAAATAACATATGATTAATCTAGATTTGGTCTAGTAAATGATGATTAAGCACAAGTTTTTGAGCTTTTAAATTACCGACTCACTCAAATTTAATTTTAACCAATACCACTGTTCCAGAATAGGTGACAAATTACAAATACATAACCGTAACGATGGATGAGACAATTGCAATTGCATTCAAACCTTAACTCGAACAAGCTAAAGGCATAAATTATCTTAGGTACCAAAGGTGGGTACCCGAATATATTCCTTGATGGTTTTTCTGGATATTTTCAAATACCAATCGATCCTATGGACCAAGAAAAAACAACATTCACATGTCCTTTTGGTACATACGCTTATAGGCGCATGCCTTTTGGTTTATGTAATGCTTAAGCTACTTTCCAAATGTACATGTTGGCTATATATCATGATATGATCAAAGAATCAGTCGAAGTATTCATGGACGCTTTCTCCGTCTTTGGAAGCTCTTTTGATCACTGTCTGAACAATCTCGATAAAATGCTTCAACGTTGTAAAGATGCATATCTTGTCCTTAATTGGGAAAAATGTCACTTTATGGTTAAAGAAGAAATTGTGCTTGGACACAAGGTTTCCGAAGCAGGCCTTGAAGTCGACAAAGCAAATATCGATGTAATCTCCAAACATCCACCACCCACTAATATCAAAGGTATTAGAAGCTTTCTAGGACATTCCAGTTTCTACCGAAGATTCATTAAAGATTTCTCAAAAATCGCCCGTCCTCTCACAAAATTGCTCGAAAAAGATACTCTGTTCGAATTCAATGACAAATGTCAAAACGCATTCAAGATTTTAAAAGAAAAGCTCGCATGTGCTCCTGTGATCGTAAGCCCAAACTGGAGGCTACTTTTCGAAATCATGTGTGATGCAAGCGATTTCGCAGTCGGAGCAATCTTAGGTCAAAAAGAAGGTAGAAATTTTCATCCGGTATACTTTGCAAGCAAAACTCTCAACGCAGCTCAGCAAAACTATACAATCACTGAAAAAGAACTTATTGTTGTAGTATTTGCTTTTGTTAAATTATGATCCTATCTGGTATTATCAAAGACAATCGTACACACTGATCACTCAGCTCTTAGACACCTATTCAAGAAACAAGATGCTAAACCACGCCTTATCCGTTGGATACTTCTCTTACAAGAATTTGATATAGAAATAAAAGATAGAAAAGGTACAAAAAATGTAGCAGCTGACCACCAATCACGAATTGAAAATGAAGAAACAAGTGATAATAGTGAAGTTGATGATAATTTTCCTGTAGAAACTCTTATGGAAATAAACACTGAAGATGATCCATGGTTTGTAGACTTTGCAAATTATTTAGCAAGTAACATCATACCTAAAGGAAGGACATACCAGCAAAAGATTTTTTTTCTCAGACATCACACACTATTTCTGGAAGGAACCCTACCTCTTCAAAGTATGTTCTGACGGTATGATCAGACGTTGTATCTCTGGACTAGAAACCCGAACCATTTTAGATCAATGTCACCACAGACCGACCGGTGGACATTATGGACCAAACATCACAGCTAAAAAAGTCTTAGACTTAGGTTTCTACTCGCCGACCATCATCAAAAAACTCATACTCAAGTTCGTCTTTGCGAAGCATGTCAAAAGACATGAAATATTTACAAATGTGATGAGATACCCTTAAACAACATTAAAGTAAGTGAAATTTTTGACATATGGGGTATCGATTTCATGGGACCCTTTCTAAATCGTATAAATTCGAATACATTTTAGTCGTTGTCGACTATGTTTTTAAATGGGCCGAAACACAAGATCTACTAACAAACGATGCCAAAGTTGTTACTTTTCTGAAGAAACTATTCTGCCATTTTGGAATGCCCAAAGCTCTCATAAGCGATCGAGGAACTCATTTATGCAATAAGATGATAGAAAAAACTATGAAGAGATATGGAGTTAACCACTAATTCTCTACCTTATACCACCCTCAGGCAAGTGATCAAGTTGAAAACAGAACTCTTAAAAGAATTCTTGAAAAGACTGTTAAAGACAATCCCGTTATCTGGTCAAGAAAACTTGATGACGCTCTGTAGGCTTTTCGTACAGCTTACAAAACACCAACCGGAACAACACTATACAAACTCATATATGGAAAGAATTTCCATTTACCATTTGAAATTAAACATCGTGCATACTAGGCCCTAAAAAATTGTAACCCAGATCTCATCACTGCTGGTGAGAAACGAATGTTTTAATTACACGAGCTAGACGAACTAAGACATCAAGCCTATAAAAACTCTCATCTATACAAGGCAAGAACCAAAGTCTGGCACAACAGAAAAATCAAGATGAGAAAAGAATTCAAACACGGAAACAAAGTGTTGCTCTTTCATTCAAAATATGAATTTAAGCAGTCGAAGCTCAGATCTCGCTGGCTAGGACCATACGTAGTAAAACATCAATATCCATCCAGATATGTTGAACTCTATGGAAATGATGGAACAACGTTTATTGTTAACGGCTACCGACTCAAGCTATATCATAAAGAAGAAGATTATAATGACCGAAGGAACGCAGTCATTCCCTTCTTTCCGAAAGAATAAACTCTAGAACCAGGAGTCTAGCTAACCACTCTCTTAAACATTAAGCTCTTCTTGAGAGGCAACCCGTGCTTTACTTATGTGTGGAGGAGTCCCTCCTCTACTAATATCCTTTATTTATTTACTTTCTCTAAAAGAACCTTAAAAATATTTTTCTTTTTGTGTGCTTTTGTGTGTTTACTTTTATGCAGGTATTATAGCTTAAATTTGGAAAATTATGGAGTATGCTCAAAGATAACTTTTATGCAAGCTACAATTCTCTATACCCAGGGAAGTACCATTCTCCATTAATTTTCCCTATTTTCTAGTTATCAGTTATCACATTGAGGGCAATGTTCAACTTAAGTATGGAAGGGAGCCAAATAGGAAAAATTAATCATATCCCTCCATGTTTGCCCTGCCAAAATTTTTAATGCAAATCTCAAAATTAATATATGCTTTCAATATAAAAAATGCTCTTAGCAAGGCAAATCCACCCGGATCGACACTATAACTAGCATAAAACCAATCCACTAAATTGTGATAATTTTAAGCCTTAGAATATATTCGGGTACCCACCTTTGGTACCTAAGATAATTGATGCCCTGAACTTGTTCGAGTTAAGGTTTGAATGCAATTGCAAGTGTCTCATCCGTTGTTGCAAGTATCATGTTTTTGCAAGTATCATACATATATTCTATCATTTCTCGTAAACTTTTGTACATGTTTTTAGCAACAACTAATTTATACATGTTTTTAGCGGCGTTATTTATGCATATATTCTATCATTTCTCGTAAACTTTTGATACTTAAAAGCATAAATTATGTGCAGGTCCACTTGCAAACATCCCGAGCTCAAAAAAAAATAAATCCCAAGTGTTTACGATTATCGGAAAGCAAGTTAAAAGAAAAGAAAAATCTCAAGGCTGAAAAGATCCAAAGTGCGCCGCACATCCAAGCGAGTTCAAGAATTAAAGTCTATTAAATGAAGAATGCATTTATACACCAAGTACGCCGCACAAATAATTTTATGCGCCGCACTTCTCATCCAGCTATGAAAATTAAATAAAGTCATCAAATACCCTCGCATTAACACCTGAAGTACGCCGCACAATCTTTTGTGTGCGCCGCACTTCGACCCTAAACTTAGCCTATAAATAGAGCCAAATCTTTCACACATTTCATCATCCTATTATCAATTCCATTCTTATTACACACCATCATCTTTCAATCTCTCAATCCTAAAAACACCATACTACTTTGAAGATTAAAGATTAAACCACGAAGAACGAAGAAGAAAATAGTAGAATTATAAGAATAAAAGGTTGTATTTCAGTTCCATACTTGTTATGGGGAGAATTTTCATCCATATTCTTATCTCGGAAATAGTATGTTTCTTGTTATTTCTTTTAATCTTGTTATAAACTTCATAGCCATGAAAGGCTAAATCTCTCATCACTACTCGGTGAAAATAATATAATGAATAAGCATTTTGGTATAATTACGATCTTGTTAATCTTAAGCTTATCTTACAATTCTATCGTATCTTATCTTATCAACTTTGATTATCAACTTTGGTTATATACTCACGCCAGTATAGGTCGAAAGAACCATTGTGATCTATATAGTTTTAAAGATTTGTCTATGATCTTTATCGTCTGTGACGAGAAATCCACTTACGTTATTTGATAAACAAAATAGATTTGATATAATAGTAACTGGATTATTTGAGTGACACATTTAATCAAGTTAGCAAAACATAAGTCTTAAGTTAAACAAGTTAGAAAACGTTTCTGACGAGAAAATACTTTTTATAAATTGAAGTCCTACATCTAAGATCGTAACTATTCCCATTGCTTATGAATTATATGAAGTTGTTCGAGTAGTCATATTTCTCATAATTGTTAAAGTTTTTGTTAGATATGAGTAAAAGACTCGGTCACCCCGTATATTTATTGTTTATAATAGTTTGTAGTTTAATAGTTAATCGTA
>BQNB010137733.1:0-17803 GCA_026074375.1 Tanacetum coccineum
GAAGGAGATACGTAATTTACAAGTAACACGATAATAAACGCGTTTATAAAAGAAATTTTATAACAACCATTCACTTTTAACTTTTGATATATACGAATGGTTATTTTTCTCAGATACTACATATTTTTAGGATTTCAAAACATTAAGAATCATAATTTTTTGATCAATAACGAAGGAGTTATCGATTTTTCCACGTTTATGATAATTAAAGTTTTTAAAAATTTAGAGTTAAAAATAAATTACGAAGACATGCTCCAAAGAATACTAAAATCAGAGTTAAAACGAATAAGATACGATATTTACGAGTTTACGATAACTAAATTTATAAAAATAAATTTATAAAAGTGTATGAACAGTAAAAAGTACTTTCACCAGAGGACTTAAAATATGAAAATGTAGTATTTTGATAATTCGTCTTAATATGAATGCGTGGACATAAGAAACGGACTTAAAACGATAAAGTTATGTCATTTTTACTAAAGAGATATTTATAAACGTTTTTACTTTATAAATATGAATTCACAAATACAATTAGATGGTGATGTAGCTATATAGAATTATATGTGGTATTAGTTAATCAAAGTGCTTAGTACTTATACGACCTATATTTAATTAGGTTACATTCGGTCATTATTTGTGACGCATTTTCTGTGATATATTTGATTATCATTCACTCAAGGTGAGTTCATAGCCCCACGTTTTACATTTTAATGATTTACAAGTTTTGGGGTGAGAAACATATGCATGTTTTACAATTGGACGCAAGTGGACATTTTACATTACGATTACGTGTTTGCCTAAGTAGCGATAACCCATCTGAGCCCATTATCATGAACTGTCAATTACTGTTGTGAGCGTGAATGTTATAAATAGATCTATTTGGGATTGACATCCCCGTTCGGGTGAGTCATGCTCACTGTGCCGGTTTGCCGGACAACGAACGTATACCATGTCGGACATAGGATGTTGCGGGTTAGAACATCATCACGGGCAATGTTGGCAATTTATATTGCATTTCATACATGTCGAGCTTCAGTGTCATGAGCTTAGGAAAACGTAATTACATTTTATGATGTTTGCATCTGTTGCATTATCATGGGGAAATCTTGCGGTCCTACATTATACATTTTATAAACCTATGAATTCACTCAACAATATGTTGACGTTTTAAGCAATGTTTTTTAGGGGATCAATAAGGCACGAGGTGCAAGGGATACATTGGTGATTTTGATTTGGATGTCATGCATTAAAGATTTTGTCGCATTACATTTTGTATATCTGTTATGGGCTAGAAATCTTTATATTTTAAACTAGTGAACAAGTGAAGCTTCGGGCTTTTGTAACAAACAAATTGTTAAATCCAATGTATCAGTTTTAAACGGCTTTTAATGGTCGTTCTTATATATATCTTGTGTTATTGATATATGAAATACCACGCCAACCCATATTCCGTTGCGACCCAATTTGGGGGTGTTACAAGTTTTATTGTTTTATTAGTAATTATAATGTAATAAAGTCTATCTTGGTCAAAGTTAAATAATGTTGACCAAGGTTTGATTAAAGTTAAGAAAATAAAATAGGATAAGCAATAAGTATAAATACCCATCTAGGAGGGGTATTTATACAAGACTTTACATTTGTTGTAATTCACTTCTCTCTCCTATTTTTATTTTCCTTTTTGAAATGAAAATTTAGAAAATGATGAAAATACTCTCTAGCTCCTCTCCTCTATTCTTATTAGCTTTCGTATGATCACTACTATGCAAACATGACATATAACACAAGTTAAATTAAGTTATGAACAATTCAAAAGCACAACTCAAAACTTAAATTCTCTTCTCATCAAAACTTTCTCTTACTTTACTAAATAAGCACAATAATTCTTTCTTCATACAACTGAGAACCTTTTAACCATCTAAGGGTAGGACTAGGAATAATTGAACATATTCCACAAACCATTATCTTGCTTTCTTTCAATAAATGATTATAAGAGGATTTTGAATATGAAGATGATTATTATTCAAACGATAATCAATCTCACTATTCAATCCAATTACAATTGAATAATAAACATAAAACGAGATTTAGGATTGTAAATAGATCAACATAAATATCAATCAAATGACCATAGATAATTACCGAGTTTATATGTTTAATCATCCTTTTTATTACATGAAATCACGAGTCGATTGCAAGACAACAAATTAGTCCATTCAAATTGCAACTCACACTTGCAATGAAGGTTGTCCCATTGATCTAAAGTGTTCAAAATAATTGTGTTAATTAGCTATGGGACAATCTATACATGCTAAACTTAACACACTCTAAGTAGGATTGACAACTTATAAATTTCCATCGGGAAACTCATAAGTACTCCAACTTGATAAGCAAGACTTGGACGTCATTTCCGAAAACTCAAACCGAGAACCCTTATAACTTATATAAGCTTCTCCTAATAACCTAATGTCAACATCATCTCCCAAATAATGCGAAAATGATCATTGCCCAAATCTGGCACCTCTACGGGTTGATGGATCATTTGTCCTAGATTCATATTCGGTTTAGATTAGAATTCATCCCTAGAGGCATCATACTTAAACATCTTCCTCTTGTCAATCTCTTGTTTAAAAGTCCAATATACATGTAACTAACCTTTAGTAAGTCATCATTTTTTTCTAAAAAGAAATATTCATAATATTTATTAAGGTAAGTAACCTTAATTAGATTTCTTTCTTACAAGACATACAAATGTGCATTCTTTAAACACTCTTAATATAGTACATACACATTGTTCCTCTTAAGCATAGAATCCCCCCTAAGTTTCCAAGATGACACATTATTTCTTAAATTACAACTTCGCTTTCTCTCTCACTAAACCCTAGAAATTCACACATCTTGATTAGGATTATGCGATCCTGGAATTAAAGGCATGTTTAGTTAATCATATTAGGCCCTAGTATGAAAGACAATACAAATTTATCATGATAAACACTTCATTAGGCAAATATAAGAATAACCATTTGTCTAACATGAGAATGACTACTGGAGAATATATTGCACTAGAAATACAATTTGACCTAACGGTTGAATTGCTTCCATGAGTGAAGTTGGGTTCATGGTATAACACGTAAAAATGATTGAGTTTAGCCAAAATTTAACACCACTAGTGATAGTCTCATATTCATTCTCTAATCTGATTAAATGTCTCTTCCTAAATATGTCAAATAATAGTCTACATTGATAAAATTTGTATCTCGTTAGAGTCACACTAAGCAAGTAGAAATTAGGTTTCTCCATAGTCAATCTAGACAACCAAACACCTCACATATGTGCTTTGAAGTTTTAAGATGATAACTTGCTCCCATGTAATGCAATTAATATGCCTACATTGAATATCTTGATGCTCAACTCAATTTCGTATAGCCCTATTAATGCATGTTGTTGATCCACTTCATAGATCGAATCCATAAGCTTGTTTATTGGATTAGTTATATTAGATAAATCTAATACAACTATAGTAAAAGCTTTGTTTGAATGTATTAAAGATTATACGAAATATAATCTTTAATATTAAGAAGAAATATCAATGAAACGGTAATTTAAAACAAATAAGCTCCAACATTATTAATGATAATAAAACGAATACTCTCAAAGTATTAGGGTTACAAAGACCTAGAAGCTATGAATTATACGACTAAGATTGATAAAAGATGATTTTGATACATATAAAACTGCCTAGTGCCCCTAGGACCCCCTTCTATAGCACCAAAAGAGTCCTACTATCGGCTTACCAATACTTCCTAATATATAAAATCTTTTCTATAAATAACTAATATATATCAAGTAAGCAGTACTAACAAACAGTACTAACTTAATACTAGCAGTACTAACTACTTAGAATATTTTCTTAAGCAGTAGTAACTCTTCAGCAACATTAACTTTAAGCAGTCTTTGTACTAGCAATAGTAACTTTCACTAGCAGCATTAACTTCAACTGAGGAGTCTTAACTTTGTACTAGCAGTACTAACTGTGTACTAGCAGTAGTAATCACTTAGCATATTTTCTTTGAAGTCCATGAGCAACACTAACTTCATCAGAGGAATACTAACATAAACTTGAGCAACAGTAATTCAAACAGCATCAAGAAGACTTTTAATCCCAACAATCCTCCCCTAAACTTGATATTCTTCTTCAAAATCATCAAGTTTCTTCATTTAAAGCTTCATCAACACCAGGAGGATGCTTCCAAACACTTCTTTACTTCTTAAGCTGTTTTTATATGCATTTGATAAATAGAGAGAAGAAGCTGATAAGCCATTTCACTTTCACAGTCAATCATAAGCTTCTTTTCCAACATCATTGTAAGTGTAGATGGTGTAAGAGGATACTTCTTCTCTACCAACATATAAATCTGCATATGTTGCATCCTCAAGAAATGTACTCCACAGGAGTCATACAGCTTCCAACTCAACACTTTGTAGTCTTGTTGATTCCTCCATACTTTATCTTCTACATGTGGTTCAAACATTGTTTTCAAATCATTCCATAATACCAAATCCAAGTCTTCCACTGGTCTTGTTGACTCATATTTAAGCTTTTTTTTATTTTTGTATAGTTTTATTTAAGATTTTTTTTATTTTTTTAATTATTTTTTATTTCTTTTTTTATTTATTTTTATTTTTTTTTATTTTTTTTATTTTTACTTTTTTTTTAGGAATAACTTTATTTTTTTATGTATTATTTAATTTAAATTTAGTTTTAATTTATTTATTATTAGCTTTTTATTTTTTTTTGTTTTTTATTATTTTTTTTTTTTTTTAATTTTTATAGTTTTATTTTAGTTTTTTTTTTGTATTTTTTTTTATTTTTTTTCTTTATTTATTTTTTGTTTTTTTTTTAATTTTTTACTTATTTTATTTTTTTTTTTTTTTTTTTTTTTATTTTTTATTTATTTTTTTTAAAATTTATAAAACGTACAGAAAAAAGACAAAACTAGTTGACAAAAAAACAGAAAACAAGAAAGGGAGAAACAAAAAAACACAAAACAAAAAAAAAAAAAACAACAAATTAACTTAGCATTGAAAAAAAAAAAAACAACAAAAAAAACAAAAAACAAAAAAATAACTTACCCCCCCTAAGACACAATGATTTCCCCAACAATACAGACCACCCCAATACCGCATGAGCCTAAAGAATCCAAGTATAATAAAGAGACTTAATCCCTTAGCTCTGCATTAATAGATACAACAAATTCTTCCATCTTTAAGAATCTATCCAGACAAACGAATCCTTATAGACTAAACAGCCCAAGGAAAAGCATCAACTTGCTACCCCGTCATCTTCATCAATAAATGATTTCCACTAACTTATTATAAACTCTTTCTAATTCTTTGTCATCTTCCACATTGGCTTCATTGTACTATACTCTTGTGCGAGCGTCTCACGATTCCTGCCTCATTTCTTTGCCCTCTACTAACTCTGTTCTAAATGTCTTCAAATGTAATTACCCTCTTGAATGCTCCTGTCAAACCATCTCATGAAATAGAATACAAACCTATCAACTTTAAATCATTGAGCTGATCCTTCCATCGTCTTTAGTAAGTACACATTATCTTTCTCGTTGAGCTTTTGTTGGTGGTTTGTTTCTTTTCTCTTCTGCTCTTTTAGCTGCAAAATGCTTTCTTCTTTTCTCTAAGAGTATAGTTGGAAAATAATGTAGCCTTTTCTTCAATAGACAACGCTTCTTGTTCTCGTGCTTGCAATCTTTTGGCCAATTGATGATCAACATCAATCTTTGCTTGTATATCATCCCATGTTTCAGTCAAGGCAATACTGCTGAAGAGTTACTACTGCTCAATAAAATATTCTAAGTAGTCAGTACGCTAGTATTAAGTTAGTACTGCTAGTGTAAGTTAGTACTATTTGTTAGTACTGCTTACTTGATATGTATTAGTTATTTATAGAAAAGATTTTGTATACTTAGGAAAGTATTGTAAGCCGAGTAGGACTCCTTGGTGTATAAAAGGAGGTCCTAGGGCATAGAGTTTTATACGCATCAAAATCATCTTTTATCAATCTTAGTCATATAATTCATAGCTTAAAGGTCTTTGTAACCCTAATACTTTGAGAGTATTCGTATTATTATCATTAATAATATTGGAGCTTATTTGTTTTGAATTACTGTTTCATTGATAATTCTTCTTAATATTAAAGATTAGATTCTGCATAATCTTTAATACATTCAAACAAAGATTTTACTATAGTTGTGTTAGATTTATCTAATATAACTAATCCTTAAACAAGCTTAAGGAATTTAATCTATTAAAGTGGGATCAACAAGTGGTATCAGAGCTTGTTGAAAAGCTTTGAATAAGAAGAACCTATTTTTATACACAAGATTTTTGCTAAAAGATATAGATCAAGACTCTGCACACATGGTGGCTGCATCCAAAGTTCCCATGCTCAAAACCTGTGAGTATGAGATCTGGAGGATGAGGATTGAACAATATATCCAAATGATAGACTATGCACTGTGGGAAGTCATAGAGAATGGTGCAACCTTGCCAAAAACAACAACTATGGAAGGTGTTGTGATAGTGATGCCTATTACAACTGCTGAAGAAAAGGCTTAGAGAAGATTAGAGGTGAAAGCTAGAAGTACTTTAATGATGAGCATTCCCAATGAACATCAATTAAAGTTTAACTCTATAAAAAGATTCTAAAAGGTTGCTAGAAGCTGTTTAAAATAAAGATATGGGTAAGAATGAATTAAAAAAAGACTCAAAGGAATCCTCATAAGCAACAATATGAAAACTTCACTGCTCCAAGCTCATAGATGCTTGATCAAACTTTTGATAGGCTTCAAAAGCTTGTGAGTCAGTTAGAGCTTTTGGATGAAAAGCTTTCACAAGAAGATGTTAATCAAAAGTTATTAAGATGTTTGTCACGTGAGTGGAACACACATGCTGGTTTATGGAGGAATAAAGCTAATTTGGATACAATGAGCATGGATGATCTCTACACAACCACAATGAAGACGATCACTCCTAAGATAAAGGGAATACTCGCTACGATTCAAGCACACACAACGTAAGAGAAGCCAACCACAGAACATGGATTTTGTGTCCTCTTCAAATAACAACACTAGCAGCACTAATGGAGCAGTTAATACTACTCAAGAAATTAATACTGCTCATGGAGTTTCTACTGCTAGCACTCAAGTTAATGATGTTAACTCTACAAATATTGATAACTTGAGTGATTTTGTTATTTGTGCATTCTTTGCTAGTCAACCAAATAGTCCTCAACTTGTACATGATGACTTGCAACAAATCTATCCAGATGATATGAAAGAGATGGATTTGAGATGGAAAATGGCAATGTTAACTATGAGGGCAAAAAGGTTTTTGAAGAATATAGGAAGGAAGCTTACAGTTAAAGGCAATGAGACTTGTGTTTTGATAAGGTCCAAAGTGAGTGCTTACCAACTGCCCACAAAAGGTGACATTTTGCTAGAGAAGTGCACAAGAGCCTTTTATCTACTAAGAAAATCAAGACAACAAGACCAGGAAAGCTAACACAGAGTGTGCATGTGAAACATCAACTTCCACAGCTTTGCAGTCAAGGTGATGTCTTGTGGATATGACTGGAGTGATCAGGCAAAGAAAGGGCCTAATTATGCACTCATGGCTTTCTCATCTGACTCAGAGGTATCCAATGATTATATTTGTTCTAAATCTTGTTTAGAAACTGTTGAACTTCTTAAATCTCAAAATGATCAACTATTAAAAGATTTAAAGAAATATGTGTTAATGGTTCTAGGTTAAAAGACAATTTAAAGTCTGTGGAAGAAAAACTTGAAGTTTATCTAAAGCAAATAGTCCTATTTATCACAAGAATTAAGTGGCTTAAAATTTGAAATTCCACAATAGGAGAGTAACTATTAAGAGCTTAGGAAAAGCTTGAAACAGTACAAAAAGAAAAAGATGCACATTCACCTTAATTAGATAAATTTGCACATGCATCTAAAAGTTTTAAAAAACGAAGCTCATAAAGAGTCAATAGTTGACAATTGCAAGACAGGTTTAGGCTTATGAAAATTATAATGCAATCCATCTCCTTACACAGGAAATTTCATGCCATTCAACACTTTAACTTGTCCCTTTACCAGTTTGAAGAGTAAGTTTGTTAATGACCTGTAGATGAGAATAGTTAAAGCATGTCTAGTAAAGAAGAACCTAATGGTAGTTACGAAGAATGATGATGCCTCAATTATTAAAGAATTGGGAACAAATGATGAGGAAGAGGAAGTGACCAAGGCCTAAAAAAATTAAAAGAAAACAGTTAGGCGCTAGTAATTTGTTAAGAAAGAGTTTTTCTTCCCACTCTTCTAAATACAAGAAAAAACTACTAAGGAAAACTGTTAAACAAGTTAAGAACATAGGCAAACACTCACAGTCTAAGAGGAAAATCAAAGAAATTAGAACAATATGATGTCCTCAAAACTAGGAAAGCAATTTTGAGAAGTTTAATAAGTGCATGTTATGTTGTGGAAGCTTTGGAGATCATTTACAGGTTGTATTGCAATTACCATCAAAAACATTTTTCAAAATACAAAGGATGGTACAACCTGTTTGCAGGAACAATGCACAAAAGGGTGGAATTCATCAAAACTTTGCTCAAAAGACACACCCCTGTGCTAAAAAACATGGTTCAAGAGAAAGTACAAATAAGTCTGGCTTAGTAACAATATAAATAATGAGACAACATATTTCTAAAACAAAAGCAATAGTTGGTTAATACTACTAGACAATTAATACTGCTTCACGCAAAAACAACACTGAATTTGCTAGACCAATGTCATATCTTTCTGAAACAAGCACATTCAACGTTAAGAGGCCCATTCATAAGAACACAACATTTAAAAACAGTAATCGTTAATTAAGAGGTTAATACTGTTAGATAAAAAAATTAATACGTGACTATGCCAACAAGCAGTTAGTTATTGCTGTTAAGGGATATAATTTAATGATTGTTAAGGTAACCTCAGCTTGATGGGTTTGGAAACCAAGCAATAAAGTTTTAGACCAATGTTTCTAAACACAACTACAACAGGGCATCAATCACCCTAAAAAAGTTTGAATATGTTGATGCACAAAGCATATCCAAGTCCAAGAGTCTTGGGGTATGCCCATAAAGAAACTTATTTCCTATCTAATGTCAGGTCAATCCATAAAATGGATTTACCAGATAAGGAGTGATTGATAGTAGATGCTCCAGGCACATGACAGGAACATTTCATATCTACAGATTTATGAAGAGATAGATGAGGGATATGTTGCTTTAATAAAACCCCAAAGGAGGAAAAATCACAGGAATTGGTACCATTAATACTGGTAATCTAGATTCTAAAAATGTGTTTTTTGTGAGAGAGTTAAAGTTTAATCTCTTTAGTATCTCACAAATGTGTGATAAAAAGAATAGTGTTCTTTTTAATGAACACTGGAGTATTGTTTTATCTCCAAACTGTTAAGTTAAATTGATAAAAGGTCAAGTTTTACTTAAGTTCCTAGAAAGAACAAGAGCGTATAGTGTTGATTTAAAGAACATAGTGATTTTCCAAAAAGAGGTTAACTTGCCTTTTTGTAAAACCACATTGATTTCATTCTAAACATTGGCATAGAAGTCTAGGTCCACTTAAATTTTTAAAAAAACCATGAATATAATTGGTTAAAGGAAATCTTGTAAGAGGCTTACCTTTCCAAACTTATTGAAAATGATCAAACATGTGTTGCTTGTCAAAAAGGAAAGCAACACAGAGCCTCTTGTAAGTCCAAAACAAGAACTCAATCAGTCTTCCTTTACATTGTTACATATGGACTTATTGTCTAACATTGTAAAAAGCCTTATGAAAAAGTGTATTACCTAGTAGTCCAAAATTATTATAGTAATGTTTACATGGGTTTTCTTTCTAGCTACACTAAGGAACGAACTAGTGGCATTCTTAAGTCCTTATAACCGGGATAAAAAACTAGTAGAATCACAAGTTAAGAGAATAGAATGTGATCATGACCGGAGTATCAAAAACAAGAAATAAATTAGTTCTTGTGAGATAAAGGGTATTTTTCGATACAATTTAGTGTAGCGAGAACTCCTCAACAAAGGAGTTCTGAGAGGAGGAATATGAACACTAATTTGAGGCTGACTAAGGACTATGTTAGTCTGATTCTAAGTTGCCAACTAATTTTTGGGCAGAGCAGTTAATACAGCTTGCTGACTGGCAAAAATAGAGTGGTTAGTAGTTAACCCATAACAAGACCCCATATAACTTTTTCATGGTAGAACACCACTTTAAGTTTTATGAGACCATTGGGTGTCTTAATAGTATTCTTATACCATAGATCACATAGGCAAATTTGATGCACGGCTGATGAAGGTTTCTAATTGTTGGATACTCTTTGAATAGTAATGCCTTTTAGAGTATTTAATATTAAAAACAAGATAGCTGGAAGAAAACTTCATATTAGTTTAGTGAGAGTACACCTAATGTTGTAGGTAGTGACCAGATTGGCTATTTGATATTGATGTTGTGACAACCGGCAATTTTTAGAACTTTAAATTACTATTTTACCCTTTGACTTTTCGGGTCCGATTTGACTTTTTTGACTGTTTGACCTTTTATTGGCGCATAAAAACGATTACCGCGTAACCTGGCATTTTTGTCGAAATGTATTTAAATAATAAACTCAATTATTATTTGATATATCCTCTCATACACAAAAATTATTTATCAAACTTATTTGAACATGAAAACAGAAAGATATATGTTATTCCTAAGTTGACTTATCAAAAATGACCCGCCAAAATGAGTTATTAATTATGGGGTATACTAGCGTTTGACATAAAACGACATTCTGGACAACTTTTTAGTTTTACCCGAGACTCGAAACCAAGTAGAAAATGACTAAAATACCCTCGCAAAGTTTTGAAAACCGCACACAACGCGTACTGGTATGTGCTTAATTACACATAACTATTTTCCATTAAAACCATGACGTTAAAATGCACCAAAAAACGTACCAAAAATACATTGTATTTGTATGTTTTGCATTTGTATTGTGCAGGTAACGAATATCCAAGAAAAAGACAAAAACGAAGCCAAAACGACAAAACCAAGCACGAGAACGGAAAGAGCGTAAAGAAAAGTCAAAATCAAAGCTCAAGTCAAAAAGTCAAAGTCAACCAAAAAGTCAACCCTGACAAAGTTAAAAGTCAAAGGCGGGACCGATACGAAGAAATGTTAAATGGGCCAACCCGTACCCATCTAATGCGGGTCAGCCCATTTAAACATATTGAAGACTTAAAGACTTATAAAAAGCCCAAGTTCTATTTATATTATAACCGGTCCAAGTCCTAGGCCCAAACCCCATTATAACAAACCTCTTAACCCATCATCCTATTATCCCATTCTCTTTAACCTTTACACCGTTAGTCCCTTAAAGGACTAACGTGTAAAGTTAAAGAGAATGGGATAATAGATGGATGGGTTAAGAGTTTGTTACAATGAGGTGTTTTGGGCCTAGGACTTGGACCGGTTATAAATATAAATACGAACCCTGGCTTTTTATAAGTCTTTAAGTCTTCAATATGTTTAAATGGGCTGACCCGGCCCATTAGATGGGTACGGGTTGGCCCATTTAACATTTCTTCGATATCGGTCCCGCCTTTGACTTTGACTTTGTCAGGGTTGACTTTGACTTTTTGACTTTTGGCTTCGATTTTGACTTTACACACACACATTTCCACAGTCGCTCTTTCCGTTCTCGTGCTCGGTTTTGTCGTTTTGGCTTCGTTTTTGTCCTTTTCTTTGATATTCGTTACCTGCACAATACAAATGCAAAACATACAAATACAATGTATTTTTGGTACGTTTTTGGTCATTTAAGTCTGGTTTTAATGGAAAATAGTATGTGTAATTAAGCACATACCAGTACGCGTTGTGTGCGGTTTTCAAAACTTTGCGAGGGTATTTTAGTCATTTTCTGCATGGTTTCGAGTCTCGGGTAAAACTGAAAAGTTGTCCGGAATGTCGTTTTATGTCAAACGCTAGTATACCCCATAATTAATAACTCATTTTGGCGGGTCATTTTTGATAAGTCAACTTAGGAATAACATATATCTTCTCGTTTTCAAGTCAAATAAGTTTGAAAAATAAATTTGTAAATGAGAGATTATAATAATAATTAAGATTTATTATTTAAATACATTTCGAAAAAATGCCGGTTACGCGGTAATCGTTTTTATGCGCCAATAAAAGGTCAAACAATCAAAAAGTCAAATCGGACCCGAAAAGTCAAAGGGTAAATTGTAATTTAAAGTTCTAAAAAATTGCCTGTTGTCACAACATCAATATCAAATAGCCAATCTGGTCCACTACCTACAACATTAGGTGTACTCTCACTAAACCTAATATGCAAGTTTTCTTCCACTATCCTTGTTCTACTATTGAATACTCTAAAGGCTTTACTATTCAAAGAGTATCCAACAAAGAAACCTTCATCAGCCTTACCATCAAATTTGCCTAAGTGATCTATGGTATTAAGAATGGTAACAGGACACCCAAATGGTCTCATAAAACTTAAAGTTGGTGTTCTACCATGAAAAAGTTCATATGGGGTCTTGTTATGAGGCTTAACTACTAACACTCTATTTGCACATAGCAAGCAGTATTAACTGCTTCTGCCCAAAAAGTAGTTGGCAACTTAGAATCAGCTAGCATAGTCCTAGCAGCCTCAATTAGTGTCCTATTCCTCCTCTCAGCAACTCCATTTTGTTGAGGAGTTCTAGCTACACTAAATTGTCTCAAAATACCCTTCATCTCACAAAACTGATTCATTTCTCTATTTTTGAACTCAGTCCCATTATCACATCTAATCACCTTAACCTTGTGATCTACTAGATTTTCTATCCCAGTTATAAAGGACTTAAGAATGCCACTAGTCTCATCCTTAGTAGCTAGAAAGAAAACCCATGTAAACATACTATAATAATTTATGACTACTAGGTAATACATTTTTTTCATAAGGCTTTTTACAAATGTTAGACCAAATAAGTCCATATGTAACAAATGTAAAGGAAGACTGATTGAGTTCTCTGTTTTGGACTTACAAGAGGCTCTGTGTTGCTTTCCCCTTTTTGACAAGCAACACATGTTTGATCATTTTCAAAAAGTTTGGAAGGTAAACCTCTTACAAGATTTCCTTTAACCAATTTATTCATGGTTTTAAAATTTAAGTGACCTAGACTTCTATGCCAAAGTTTAGATTCATCAAATGTGGCTTTTACAAAAAGGCAAGTTAAACCTCTTTTAGGAACTATGTTCTTTAAATCAACACTATACATATTGTTCTTTCTAGGAACTCTAAGTAAAACATGACATTTATCAATTAAACTTAAGTTTGGAGATAAAATCTATACATTCAGTGTCATTAAAAAGACACTAATTCTTTTTATCACACATTTGTGAGATACTAAAGAGATTAAACTTTAACTCTCTCACAAAAAACACATTTTTAGAATCTAGATTACCAGTATTAATGGTACCAATTCCTGTGATTTTTCCTCCTTGGGGTTTTCTCTAAAAGCAACATATCCTCCATCTATCTCTTCATAATCTGTAAGATATGACATGTTCCCTGTCATGTGCCTTGAGCATCTACTATCAATCACTCCTTTATCCTGTAAATCCATTTATGGATTGCCCTGCACATTAGATAGGAAAATCAGTTTCTTTTGGGACCCAAGCCATCACTGACTTGGATCTGCTTTGTGCATCAACATAATCAAACTTTTTTAGGTGATTGATGCACTGTTTGTTTTAGAAACATGGTCTAAACTTATCTTTGGGTTCCCCCAAACCCAACAAGCTGAGGTCTTAACAACATTAAAATTATATCCCTTAACAGCATTAACTACTGCTTTTGGCCTAGCAGTATTAATTTTTTTATCCCTAACAGTATTAACCCTTTAATTAATATTACTGTTTTTAAATGTTGTGTTCTTATGAATGGGCCTCTTAACAGTTGAATGTGCTGTTTCAGAAAGATATGACATTGGTCTAGCAAATTCAGTGTTGTTTTTGAGTGAGCAGTATTAACTTGTCTAGTAGTATTAACCAATATTGCTGTTTTAGAAATATTTTGTCTAGCATTATTTATTGATACTAAGCCAGACTTCATTAGTACTTCTCTTGAAACCATGTTTTTTAGCACAGGGGTGAGTCTTTTTAGCAAAGTTTTGATGATTCACCCTTTGAGCCAATGTTCCAACAGGTTTTACCATCCTTTGATTTTGAAAATGTTTTTGATGGTAATTGCAATCAACCTGTAAATGATCAAAGCTTCCACACACATAACAGGCCTTATTAAACATCTCAAAATTGCTTCCTAGTTTTTGAGACATCATATTGTTCTAATTTCTTTGATTTCCTCTTAGACTGTGAGTGTTTTGCCTATGTTTCTTAACTTGTTTAACAGTTTTCCTAGTAGTTTTTTCTTGATATTTAGATTTGAAAAACTCTTTCTTAACAATACTAGGCCTAACTGTTTTCTTTTCAATTTTAGGCTGAGACACATCCTCTTCCTCATCATTTGATACCCATTCTTTAATAATTGAGGCATCATCATTCTTCGTAACTACCTTAGGTTCTTCTTTACTAGACATAGCTTTACTATTCTCAACTACAGGCTCATTAACAAACTCCTCTAAACTAGTAAAGGACAAGTTAAGTGTTGAAGGCATGAAATTTCCTGTGTAAGGAGATGGAACTGCATTATAATTTTCATAGCCTAAACCTTTCTTGCAATTGTCAACTATCTGACACTTTATGAGCTTGTTTAAACTTTTAGATGCATGTTCAAATTTATCTACATTAAGTTGAATGTCATCTTTTTCTTTTTGAACTGTTTCAAGCTTCTTCCTAAGCTCTCTAATAGTTATCTCTCCTATGTGAATTTCAAATTTTAAGCCCTTAATATCTTGTGAATAAATAGACTCATTTGCTTTATAAACTTCAAGTTTTTCTTCCACAGACTTTAAACTTGTCTTTTAACCTAGAACCATTAACACATATTTCTTTAAATCTTTTAATAGTTGATCATTTTGAGATTTAAGAAGTTCAACAGTTTCTAAACAAGATTTAGAACAAATATAATCATTGGATACCTCTGAGTCAGATGAGAAAGCCATGAGTGCATAATTAGGCCCTTTCTTTGCCTGATCACTCCAGTCATATCCACCAAGACCATCACATGACAGCAAAGCTGTGGAAGTAGATGTTTCCACATGCACACTCTTTGTTAAGCTTTCCTTGTTCTTGTTGTCTTGATTTCTTAGAGCTTTGCACTCTCTACAAAATGGTCCCCATTAAGTGGCAGTTGTAGCACTCCACTTGGACTTATCAAAAACCAACATCTCATTGCCATTAACATAAGCTCCTTCCTATATTCTTTCAAAAACATTTTTGCCACATAGTTAACATTGCCATTTCCATCTCAAATCCATCCCTTACATATCAATGGATAAGATTGTTGCAAGTCATCAGTACAAGTTGAGGATTTTGCGTTGACTAGCAAAGAATGCACCAAATAACAAAATCACTCAAGGTATCAATATTTTGAAGATTAACATCATTAACTTGATGCTAGCAGTAAAACTCCATGAGCCAGTATAATATCTGAGTAGTATAAACTGGCTCCATTAGTCCTGCTAGTGTTGTTTTTGAAGAGGACACAAAATCCATGTTCTGTGCGTCTTGAACTAGAGCTAGACAACTCCTTTAACTTCTGTTCATACACCTTGAGGTTGTGGTAGAGATCATCCATGCTCATTGTATCCAAATTAGCTTTATTCCTCCATAAACCAGCATGTGTGTTCCACTCACGTGACAAACATCTTAATAACTTTTGATTAACATCTTCTTGTGAAATCTTTTCACCCAAAAGCTCCAACGACTCACAAGCTTTTGAAGCACTATCAAAAGTTTGAAACAAGCATCACTGAGCATGGAGCAGTGAAGTTCCATATTGTTGCTTTAAGAGATTCCTTTGAGTCTTTTTTGTAACATTCTGAATAAACACACTAGGAAAATCAAAGAATCACTCGACGTGACATTCGATGAAACTCCTCCACCCTCTAAGACATTACCCTTGGTGGATGATGACTTAGATGAAGAAAAAGCTATTAAGGTTACCGAAAAGAAAAACTTAGAAAATAACATTGAGGATGAAACCTTAGAGATTAACGAAATAGTCAATATTAAGAAGTCTAGGAATCATCCATTAGAAAATGTCATAGGAAACCTTAACCAAAGAACCCTTAGATCACAAGCCTAAAACCAAAGTAACTTATTTTGTTTTATATCAACTACAGAACCTAAGAATGTGAATAAAGCCTTAATGGATGAAAGTTGGATAGTCGCCATGCAAGAAGAATTAACTCAATTCATTGCTAACGATGTTTGGGAGTTAGTTCCACAACCTAAAAATATGACAATCATAAGATGTTGATCCCACTTCAATAGATCGAATTCCTTAAGTTTTTTTAAGGATTAGTTATATTAGATAAATCTAACACAACTATAGTAAAAACTTTGTTTGAATGTATTAAAGATTATGCGGAGTCTAATCTTTAATATTAAGAAGAATTATCAATGAAACAGTAATTCAAAACAAATAAGCTCCAATATTATTAATGATAATAATATGAATACTCTCAAAGTATTAGGGTTACAAAGACCTTGAAGCTATGAATTATACGACTAAGATTGATAAAAGATGATTTTGATACGTACAAAAGTCTATGCCCTAGGACCTCCTTTTATACACCAAGGAGTCCTACTCGGCTTACAATACTTTCCTAAGTATATAAAATCTTTTCTATAAATAACTAATACATATCAAGTAAGCAGTACTAACAAACAGTACTAACTTAATACTAGCAGTACTAACTACTTAGAATATTTTCTTGAGCATTAGTAACTCTTCAGCAGCATTAACTTCAAGCAGTCTTTGTACTAGCAGTAGTAACTTTCACTAGCAGCATTAACTTCAACTGAGCAGTCTTAACTTTGTACTAGCAGTACTAACTGTGTACTAGCAGTAGTAAACACTTAACATATTTTCTTTGAAGTCCATGAGCAGTACTAACTTTAGCTGAGCAGCATTAACATAAACATGAGCAGCAATAATTCAAACAACATCAAGAAGAATTTTAATCCCAACAATCCTCCCCTAAACTTGATATTCTTCTTCAAAATCACTAAGTTTCTTCATTTAAAGCTTCATCAACACCAGGAGGATGCTTCTAAACACTTCTTTACTTTTTAAGCTATTTTATGATGAATTTAAGAAGCTGATAAGCCATTTCACTTTCATAATCAATTATAAGCTTTTTTTCCAACATCATTGAAAGTGTAAGTGGTGCAAGAGGATACTTCTTCTCTACCAACATATAAATATGCATATGTTGCATCCTCAAAGAATGTACTCCACAGGAGTCATACAGCTTCCAATCTAATACTTTGTAATCTTGTTGATTCCTCCATACTTTATCTTCTACATGTGATTCAAACATTGTTTTCAAATCACCCTATAACAACAAATCTAAGTCTTCTACTGGTCTTGTTGACTCATATTTGGCTTTTACCAACTTGTACAAATCTTCTAAATCTTCCTTGTTAAAACTTTTAATCATTTGACTAAAGATCTTGTACATTTGTGACTTTCCATCAGCTCTCATTATTTG
>BQNB010137734.1:0-17803 GCA_026074375.1 Tanacetum coccineum
CTCATATCTCGTGCTATTGATCTATGAAGTAACACTCTCCAACCCATATTTCGCTGCGACCCATTTTGGGGGTGTTACATAAAAGCTTACATCAACCTTCGTGTGACAAAGGTCTTACGAGTTTCTACATAAGTGATTCGTAGCCTCTTTAATATACACATCTTAAGACTAAGAACTTTCACTTCTGTTAGTCCTTTCCATCCCCTTAGGAATGTCATGGTGGTTTATCTTCATGCTCACCTCATACACAATGAGGATCAAACATTATCCATCGATCTTAGGATAGAAAACTCATCAAAACTCGTCGTCATTTCCTTCGCGACAATGTCCAAAAGGAAATATCTTCATCAAAAAAGTTTCGCCAGAAGACAACATCGCCGGCATCCTCACCAAACCACTTAAACGTGAACCTTTTTAAGTCTAGGTCTAGGAATGATGAAACAAATCTCATAAACATTTCATTCTCATATTTATAGTCTTGTTACTATTAGATACATTATGATAAATCTCTATAACTTAATCATTTCATCCGAAATGTTTAAGCATTTTTAATTCGCGAAATGCAAATTAAAATGTCACTCATTATTCATGTCTTAGTCGTTTCACAAAAACCTTTGTCACGCCTCTATTATTATATAGATGATTAATATCTTCCATCCACATTTCCGCTACCACCTTTAAGACAACCTCGTACCTCGTCGTGTGATTGTTCTATGAACATTCGCAATACTCGAGAAGAGCTACATAACTTTGCAGATTAAGTTCATTGTATGCTCATCACTTCCGTCGTTATTTTTCTTCACCTATTTTTTCACAATTTATGTCCGGATGAGAACGAATTAGAAAGGAAGGGAAAATACACATCTTCATATATATCCTTTAACCAAACACTCTTAAGAACTCACATAGGTGATTCTTATTCACTAGAAACCACAAGATACACTTCTACCATACACTTAAACCTCATAACTATTATTCACTCTTGTTAGTGATCACAATAATGTAAAACCGAGTAATCCTTACTACTACAATCTCGAGTTATCCTCCTTGTTTCCTTCACAAGAAGATTCTCCATGTACCCATTTCCTCACAGTGAATTTCGCTCTCATCTTCAATTCACGACACTTTCATAAGCATGTGTGCACATACGTCATTTTGCGAAAGTTGAAGTGAATTTTCATAATGAAATACGTCTCTCATCAATATCCTGGACATCATATGCTTCTGTGTGACTATGTTGTCAAAAAGAAAGTGAATTTCGTAATGAATGCATTCTTCTTTCATATCCCGACACTCATAAGCATGTGTGCCTATGTTGTCAAAAAGTCAAGTAAATTTTGTAATGAAATGTGTCTCATCCAATCATTTCTACTTTTTAGCAAGTGAAGAACAAAAGAAGATATTCAATCTTTAAGTGTTGTTGAGTCATCACAATGTCGTGTCTTTCATTTTTCATCCAATCATTTCCACTTTTTTGCAAAGCGAAGAACACAAAGAAGACATTCAATCTTACAAGTTGTTGTTAAGTCATCATAATGTCAAGTCTTTTAACTTTTCTTACACCATTTTATATTTTCACCTTTGTTCCTCAACACTTACACACAACAAAACACCCAACAAACCTATTATCAACACTTCCTTTTACATTCACGCTTATTCTTCTTCGTTTATGTTCCCTCCTCAAATCATCCTTATCATTAACATTTAGTTTGATCTAAAGTCTTACAGTTAATGTTTATCCTTTAAACACTCCAACATGAAATGCAACTCATAATCTCTATCAAAGAAAACCTTGAGTATTTAAGAATCTCTCATTCCTACCTTTGTTATTCAAATCCATATCATCATCTTGGTTAGATGACGATACCATAAGGAACATGTCAATTAAAATACATTCATGTCATTCTCATAATAATAGTGTGTCAATCAATAAACGAATTTTGTTCTTGTTTATTAAAGTCGGTATTATACCGAAGGGTGTTGGTCAAGTCTTAGTCCTTAAGCATGTGCCGATCAAACTTTATCATTGGTTCCTAAACATTCTCGTATCTTAAGTATATGTCATGATTCCTTTTATCATGGATTTAGGTTGTTGTTATTAAAACAACGAGTGCATGTGTCTAGGTTTTAAGTTTTCTTTTAAAATGTCATAGTTTAGAGTGCATATATCTAAGACATGTAAGTGTTGTTCCCCGTTAGTGTATATATATATAGCTATCATCGTTATTATTATTATATGTGCACTTTTCTACTAATTTTTTTTGTAGCACACTTCCATCGCTTGATTCCTTGGTGCCCCAAACAAGGCCGGGAGCATACAGCCTCTCGAGGGGGGAGATGCAACCGTTTTGCATCTACTCATTTCTTGATATGTGATCAACCTTTAATATTGCTTCCTATAATTATTTATTATATATATATATATATTATTTTATATATATATATGACTATATTATTATATTTATATCATTATATGATTGTTGCTCGATAACTACACCCTGATGTAGAGTTAAAAGTTTGCAACAAATTTTGATCCTTGGATCGAGAGTCGCTTATATACATGAATGCATGTGTCATAGGAGTCCATTGAGCTAAGAGGGTGCTCGAGTGTAATGTAGATGATCTTGGGATGGATTAACGGTGAGTTGATAGGAGCAAGACTATACTGGGATGATGCAAGCTCGCCTCTTTGCTTCAAGGTTTAAAGTGTAGTATAAGTCTCGCCTAAGAGTTCACATTTTTGCTTTGACAAAAGGGGGAGAAGAAGTGTAAAAAAACAAATAACTTTTTCTTTTATCTTATGAGTTATAGTTTACATATTTTGTCATCATCAATAAGTGGGAGATTTGTTGGTAGATAATATTATGATATTTAATAATATACATTCTTTTCATTTTTGGGTGATGACTAAACATGTAACTTTATAACACAAACGTAAGGGATTTAGTTACTCGTGTATCACAGATCATCAATGCATTCATATGACAACATCTCTCGACGTTTCAAGCCTGCTTCTACGAAGTTTGCACCCGACGTAAATCACTTAAGGTATGAATAAATAAATGCTTAATTTATTTATTGATCAAAGAAATTTTTATTTAACCTCATTATTTTTATAAAAATTCAAAACATTTTTTAACTTTTACATATTATTGTTAGAAGTTTAAATTGTAATGTTTTATTCAAAATAAATATTTTGAATTCAAATTTTCTACCTAAAAACGGCTAGAAATGTTCCAGAAAAGACAAAAAAGGGAGCATCTGGGCTGGGTGGCCCTCTTAATTATTAGGGCGGTCCCCATAGTTATTAAGGGGACCGACATCCTAATTAAGGGGACCGCCCAGACAAAAAAGCAACTCAATGTGCCTATAAATACTGGACTATTCCCCACTGATTTTCTAACCTTTTGCACCTTTTCTTTCTGTCCCAAATCAGTTTATACATCTCACACATATTCTAAAAACCTTTGATCATGTAATCATAAGCATTTGTTTCTAAGTGATTCAAGCTTATTCCTCCAAGTGTAAGAGAAGAACTCTCGTTTTTATCAAGATACGAAGTTATGTAGTTAGTGCATTCGTGACATGTCTTACATTCACAATGTATAGATCGAGTCCATGTATTCCAAACTTGTGTAATAGTTAGATCATGGTGATCATGGTGTGTATAGTTGTAAGATCGTGGTGATCATAGGAAGTATAGTTAGATTGGGGGTGATTCTTTAGTATTGTAGTTTTAAGATTGGACATGTGATCGTAGTAGTGTCTTGGTGAAGTAAAGTTGTGAATCGTAGTGAAGAAGTTGTGAAGAAGTAGTGAAGAAGTAGTGAAGTGAAGTTGTTAAGTGAAGTGAAGTCGTGAAGTGAAGAGATGTCTGTTGTTTTTTTTTTTTTTTGTTGGTGAAGAGAAGTTGTAATTATTGTGAAGTATGTGTGGTTAGTTTTGATGATAGATTGGGTTCTAGCTAGGATTAGAATCGACATTTGGCCCTTAGTGTCGGAAATTGGTGTTAGCTAAGTTGTGTGTTTGGTTTTTCTCCTCCTAAAGGGGAGCTTGTTTGACTACGTGAAGTAACTTGAGTTGGGTACTCGGGGGAGTGAGTAGGGCGAAGAGGTCTTCTGTGACATGATCCGCTATAAATCTTCGTGTCCGATTTGCATTTCCTTTTACCTTTCGCTTTACATTTTTATATACGCTATCGCTTTACATTTATACTTGCATCATATCTATATGTGTGTAAATGATTGCTTATATTGTTTGGATGATAATTGTGCCATAGATATAAGTTAATATTATGATTATGCTATAGTGAATATAAATGTTGTATACACACTTTTCACATTGCGTCTAACTTGATCGGCAATTTGATACAAAACATTTTAAATTTTTAAATGGAAACGTATTCACCCCCTCTACGATCTCCACAACATAGATTTGTATTCTGCTTTTGTAGAGGATTTGGACAAAGTATTTTGCTTTTTACTTTTCCAAGATATCAAACAGTTATTAAAAAATACACAGTATCCTGTGACAGACTTCCTAGTTTTTTAAATTTTCCCTATTCTGCATCACTATAACCTTTAAGATTGTTCTCATAATATGAATGTACATACTTAATACCTTTACCTGAAGCATTTTTAAGATACCTAAGTACATTCAATGTACAGTTTAAATAAGATTTAAGAGGAGAGTGTATTTACTGTGCAAGACAATGTACATAATATGATATATCAGGTCTAGTATGAGTTAGATAGATTAATTTTCCAAGCAATTTTTGATAACCAATAATATTATCAAGAAGAGGATTGTAACACCCCAAATTGGGTCGCAGCGGAATAAGGATATCTGGGGCGTGTCACTTCATAGATCAATAACAAAAGATATTTAAGAAGGATAAAAAAGTCGTTTTAAAATGGTACATTGGGATTTGATATAAAGACTTGTTTCACCAAAGCATACAGCTTTAAATTGTTAGTGTTTGATTATTACAAAAGATTGACAATACATTCCCAAAACATATTACATCCAAATCTTTAGCATGTAACAAAGTGTCACCAATGTATCCCTGGCACCTCGTGCCTATTGACCACCTGAAAACATTGCTTTAAAACGTCAACAAAAATGTTGGTGAATTCATAGGTTAGTAAAATATAATATGCAGGACCGCAAGACTTTCCCCGTGATAAAGCAACAAATGCAGACATCACAAAATCCGATTACGTTTTCCTAAGCTCATGACACTGAAGCTCGATATTTTCATGCAATAATTAAATATTGCTATTCTGCACGATCAGATGTTCAACCCTAACTTCCAAATCCGACATGCTTTAGGGTTCGTTCCCGGTGGATAGCTACATTCACCCGACATGGGCGAGGTCAAATCCCTTATAGATTTATTCTATCAACATTTGCGCTCACATATTGTAATTAACAAATACATCTATGCAAATTGAAGTTCATGATAAAGGGCTCACTTGGGTTTACTACTTAGGCAAACACGGAATCATATAAAATATACACTTGCGTCAATTTATTAAACAAAGCATGTTTCCACCCCGAAGGTTATAAAAGCATTGAATAGTTCTAAAAATGTGGGGCTTATGAACCTCACTTGAGTTACTGATAATCAAATATTACAGATAACGCGTCACGCAAATCGTCGGATGCAACCTATTAACTTAAGTCGTATAAGCACTAATCGATTTTTGATTAACTAACATTCATTTACAATGTCTATGTAGTTACATCATACTATGTCTCGGGCTATCATAATTTAAGGAGGTCATGTAGGTGACGTTTGAGGAGCTAGGACACTTTTAAAATCGTATATCCAACAAATGTCGATACGCCAACCCGAGATCGTCCTAATATGAAAACTCCCTAGTATTATAGTACTCTTGATATACCCACATATACATTTCTATATAGCTTCTTTCACCGTCTATATGTAATTTAGAAATCGTTGTATATGAGTGAGAAACATTTATAATTATGTTTTTGTAAAACTAGCATATCTTTCCGTTTTAAACCCGTTTCTTTGCGTTTCTTACGTCATGTCTTCGGGTATTGAGATATGTATTAAATTATTACATTTTTACATTTTTGTAAACCTTCTGATGAACAGATTAATTTTACTGTTCGTGACGTTTTATAATTACTTTTATAAATTTAATGTCGTATTACCGTTAAAATGCAATCACGTGTTCGTTTTTAATCCCGATTTTAGCGATTTCACTTCGGACCACGTCTTTTGTTATCAAAATTTATCACATTTTTATATAAGTAGGGTGTCTGCTGCGATTACGACAATAATTTTTATGTTCATAGTTTATAACATTTCTTTTATATCGAATTATCGTTAAACGTCGTCATGTTATTCGTTTTAGCTCGTTTTTAGTATTCTTTCCAGCACGTTCTCGTAATAGAAAGTTCTATTTATTTTATGAGTTTACAAAAAATTAATGTTTCTGTCATGAACAGTAACTTTTTATAAAAATATTTTAAAACATTTTAAGTATATAAACTCGCGTAATTCATAACTTCTTTGTTTTTAATCGAAAAATTATGTTTCTTATTGTTTTGGAATCATAAAAATATGTATTTAAACAAACTGTTAATACCCCAAAAAAAAAACCCATTTTTTTTTCTGTTTTTGTATAATTATTTATAAAAGTTATTTTTATAAATCCGTTTATTAACGTATATACTCGTTAATTAGCGTAATCTTTTTGTTATAAATCCGTTTTTTGAGTTTTCTTACCTTTTTTGGAATCGTTCATGAGACGTTATTATCTTTATAAATCAAAAAAAAAAAAAAAAAAAATTGTCAAACCCACTGTATGAAATTCGAAATCCAAACAACCCCTTTATGTTTAATATGTATACTTTTATATAAAGCTTGTTTTATGTACTTTTTACTTTTGTAAATCACCACAAGTATTTTATACCAAGTATATTATATGTCTTACATATAAATATGTCCATTAGTCCACATATTGTCCAAATGTCCAAGTTAACAAGATTTACAAGTTATTAACATCACATGAAAACATAACTTTCCTTAAGTACCTTAAAAACCCTAATTTTGTATATAACCATTTCTACACTAAATCAACATGGTACAATACTTCTATGTCCATTTTATCATGATATTAACAATAACATATCATATGTATGAGTTGTTAAAAATCATAATTCCTAAGTAAGTTATCCATTTTACATGTTTAAAACCCCTAAATGGTGATTTATACTATATAGAACATATTTACTACTTATAAAATGAGAAAAGTAAAGACTAAAGGGGATTTATAGACTAAACCTTAAGTGATGTATGATGATGTGAAATACAAATCTAAACCCTGTTTAGATTTTTTAACCAAGGCTTGCAAACAAGTAAACCCTGTTTTCCTCAAATATTAACCCTACCTCCTTTTCTTGATAATACTTGTAAAGGCTTGATCAAACCCTCGCAGATGTGTCATACGTGTGAGTTATCTTATGATATAGTGTGTGAGGTATGTAAATGAGTAGAAAAAGATTGTATGGTTCTATGTATTAAGGGATGTTTGTGATCGTGGGGTGCTCAAGGAGCAAGAGGAGAGATTTTTGATCTTTTTCACCAAGTGTTTTGTGTATGTGTGTTATCTAACTCTTGTACACTTGTATATATATATCCCTAGTGGTCAACAAAAGGGATATATGAAAGTCCTAGGGGGGGTTTGGTCGTTGGGAGCAAGAAGAGGAAAACAAGGATGACTAGTGGTCAAAACCACTAGTCATGAGTTACTCTTATGTTTTCTTGTTACCAAATAGTTGAGATCATCCCCATGAATTAAGGATTTATGTTTTCCCATAGATATTTATTTGGTAAATATAAATGTATCATTTGAAAAATGAAGGTATAAGGTATAATGTAAAGTGTAGTTTGTTTTATTAAAGTGTAGGCTTGGAATTTACATGACTTCGTTAATATATATATATATATATATATATATTTAGATATATTTATATATATTAATTATATATATGTATATAATATATATGGACGGGTAATATGCATTTTACATATGGATAAAGTTTTATAAACTTTGGGTATTGGGTACACTCGTGGGTATTTATTGAAGCGTAGATTAATTAATGGGGTTCCGGGTATGGCTAAACGTACTTTATCACGAAACGTAGTAAATGTACGTAACCAATAAAAATAAATGAACAATGACCATAATTGTTCTCAAAATAATTATTTAATACTTGATGGTGTGATGTAATGCTTAATTGTTTTGGTGCCCGTTTTTATTGAGGAAAATTTTTTAGCTTACGCGATTTTTACTTAATACATGAAATTACAAGCAAACGCGTACGACACTAAAAATAAATAGTAGATTTATCGACGTCGTCAATGACTTGAACACAGGGTGTTATAAGGATCATCACTAGTAGCAACCATAAGGTAAAACATATTTGGTTTCGTAGTGAGTTGATAATCGGGTTCTGCATCCCAGTAAAACCATATTCTTTAAGAACTCAAGACAATTTTTTCTTTGGTGAATACACAATAATCACTCCTGGTTTAATAACTCAATCCCTAAAAAAATGATTATGACTACCCAAGTCTTTGAATATTAAACTTAGACTTCTAAGAAAGTTATTAAACTGATCAATTTATTTCATCAAAATTGCTAGTAACAATAATAATCACCAACATTAAACAAGTTCAGCTCAGTCTCAGATTCCACCCCCAGATCCCATGTCTAGGACTGCCCCCACCCGAGCTCCCCCCAGACCCATTCCACTACCAGTCAGATTTAAAGCACCCCAGTCCCAGATAGCATCAGAGATATAAATCTTTCAGCGGGCAGCATAAGACCAGAGTCTTCAGGAATAACCACATAAGATTTGCCAGGCTGAAGCATAAACTTGTTATCTTATGACTTAGTTATTTTTAGATTTTGTAAAAAGAGAGTGATCATTAGCAGATTGTAAAAAATCATTTTCCTTTAAGATTGTAACAAGTTTCTCATTCTACTTTCTTAGAGTTTGTTTAAGACCATAAAGGGACTTAACAAGTTTATAGACTTTGTTTTTATTATCTTTACTAGCAAACCCTTTAGGGATAGTCATATAGATATCCTCATCTAAATCTCCATAAAGAAAAGCATTATTGACATCCAGTTGAAATAAAGGCCAGTTATTTGTAACAGATAAGGCAATAACACATCTAATAGTAGACATTTTTATAACAGGAGAGAATGTTTCATCAAAATCAATGTCTTTTTTTTATTAAAGCCTTTAACAACTAATCTGGCCTTATATCTATCAATATCACCACTAGCTTTATATTTGATTTTAAAAATCCACTTGTTTCCAATAGCTTTCTTATTAGGAGGTAAGTCAGTAATAACCCAAGTATGATTTTCATTTAAAGCTTCAATTTCAGCATCCATAGCATCAATCCAATTCCTATCCAAAATAGCTTTTTCATAACATGTAGACTCAACACTCTTATTTAAGGCAGAAATATAACATTAATTATCATGATTAAGATTAGCATAGTTGACAACTATTTCAACACCATACTCAACTTTTCCTTCAACAATAAAATCATTTAAACTAGAAGGCAACTTGGTCTGTCTAGAAGACCTTCTAAGAGTGTTAACTGGTAATTCCTCAATATCAGAATAAAATTCTGAGTTTTCATAAAAGTCATTTATAAAGTCTGTTCATTTGGAACAATGCCCTCAGAGTGTGTATTATTTATTTCATCCATAGAAGTTGCTTAAGAGTCATCATTACCCTGATTTATATCAGGACTCAACTTTGTGCCATCATCATTGGAAGACACTCTCCCTTCATCATTGGGTCTTTTAGGATTTTCATTGTTAATTTTTTTTTGTGATTTAAATCTTTTTTTACACCAGACTCAAACTCAGTTTGCTTTAAATTGTTTTTCATTTTAAAAGGAAACACTGTTTCATAAAACTTTACATCTCTAGAATAGAAAATAGATTTGTTTTCAAGACTCAAAAGTTTGTAACCTTTTTTAGAATTTGAATACCCAATAAAGACACATTTCTCAGATCTAATACTAAATTTATCTTGATTATTTGAAATAGTGGCATAACAAAGACAACCAAAATCCTAAAGTGAGAGAGTGAAGGGTCATGCCCATACATAAAATAATAAGGAGACTTGCCAGACAACACAAATGAAGGAATCCTGTTAATAATATAAACAGCAGTTAAGACACATTCAGACCACATGTATAAAGGTAATTCCCCTTAAAACATAAGGAATCTAGCAACATTTAGGAGATGCCTATGTTTCCTTTCTACAATTCCATTCTGTTGAGGTGTGTAAACACAAGTGGTATGATGTAAAATTCCTTTTTCATTAAAGAAAGTTTGAAGTTTGTTATTAACAAATTTTGTTCTATTATCACTTCTAAAAGTTTTAATATTGGTTTCAAATTGATTAGATATCATTTGAACAAAACTTATAAGGGTTAATAGACAAAGAAGTTACTATACTTTCCCAAAAAGTTTGCCTAAGTTACTCAACTTTCATTTTGTTCACTTAGGTTACTGAACTTTTGATAAACATACACCCTCATAATTTCAATGTTAATCCGAGCAACCTGGACGTATATTTTTAGGTAAGTTAAGTAACATAAATGTCATGTTTTTACAAGTTCAATGATGTTTACGTATATTTTTGCAAAGTTGAGTAACCCCAAATGTCATGTTTCATAAGTTTAGTAACCTAAGTGAACAAAATGAAAGTTTAGTAACTTAGGCGAACTTTTTGAGAAAGTATAGTAACTTCTTTGTACAATAACCCTGAAAACAAGTGTATTGTTATCTTATTTAATTTCAATGTCTAGCTTCTTTGCTTGTTTGCTGACTGATATCCACCAACTAAGAACTGAAACCTTAGTGACAACGCAATGAAAAACGTTAATAATTTTCTAGTCTCACATTGGTGAAGAATGGTAAACTTTGTGGGTATAATTAGATGACGCATTCGTTTTTCTTTTAGATATGACCGAACACTTGAACATGTGAATTGGTAAACCAAATGCATATTTTGGGAAAGTGGGTTTGATTTTATACAACTTTTTGGGATGGAATGATGTGAAATGAAATGATATGATGTGTTTATGTTTGTATGTTTGGTGATATTTTTTTGAATTTAATGATGATTATGATGGTTATTAAAAGTTTGCCGGAGGTGTTGGCTATACATAAGAACGAACTGCATATTGGTAATAGAGCACAAAAGAAAAAGGGAACAAAAAAAATCGATTAATCTCCGATGTTCGTTAATTTGTCAACTTCTAATTAATGCTATAGGAAAATTTGAATGTAAGTAAGATCTTAACTCGAAACAATACAGTAATATATAAGAAAAAAATCTCACTGAATATATTTAGTCTTCTGACCAGCCGCCATGTCAAAACAATGTATTTTGACCCTCGTGCATTATTTTTTTCACGGGACCCATGATGCAGTTGACCAGTTCATGTTATCAGTATCACCACCTCCCCTATATATAGAAACTTATGGATGAACACGAAACCAAAAATCAAACTAATCAATATTCAAAACCATAACACAAATTCAAATATATCCCAATATGAATCAATTCTTTTCTCCGGAAATAGCATCCACGAATCACCATTTCCTTCCCTTCAATGAAAATGACTCCGAAGAAATGCTTCTCTTCGGAGTAATTGCTGACGCACACCAACTTAAACAAGAAAACTCTTTGGAGCAAGAAAAAGAGTTTACTTACAGAGGTGTGAGAAAGCGGCCATGGGGGAAGTATGCAGCCGAGATACGTGACCCTACACGAAATGGTGTTAGAGTATGGTTAGGACATATTTCGAAGTAACCTGCTATGCAAGAGGCGCTTTGGCATAAAGAACCATGCAGGGTCTTTGTTGTACGAGGTATCTGGGAACATGAGGACGGTCTTTAATGTTTTATTCGAAGAGTTCGTGTGTTTGTAGTCTTTAGAGATGATGGATTCTAGTATGAGGAAGGTTGTTCGCCTGTTTTCGGCACTAAAGAGAATGCAAAGCATACCATGAAGAGGAAATCTATGGCGAAGAAGATGAAAAAGAAAGAAGATAAAGTGGTTAAGGTGGAAGAGGTAGTTGTTTTGCAAGATTTGGGTAGAGATTACTTGGAAGAGTTACTAGGGTTATCTGAAAGTTGCAGCAGCAGTAGTAGTTCTAGTTGGTGAAAATTAGACCGTATATAATTATAACGCCACTTTATTGGTTTGACTTGATGTAAAAACCTAGTTACGATGTTGGAGAATATAAATACCTAAATATATCACTGAGACGGATTCTATTTTTCAAGCCATGGTTTTCTACGTAATCTTTTCACTTGCATGCATGATTGCATGGTATAAGAGCATACGCGGTGTGAGATGTTTTTCTTTTTTGCTTAATGGTGCTATACACGAAGTTAATACTCCTCAATGTTTTGTACGTTCAAGTGTGTACGTGTGTATTAGTGAGATAATTGGTTTATCGTTATTCTCGGTATTATGCTGATGTGATAAACTATTTTTTGTGATACTCGTGTTGCGGCGCCATGCTACCTGTAAACAGCATACATGTTACAAAAGCTTAAAAAAACTTGTTGATCATTTAAAACAAAAACAAAAAAACTAATGTCTCGAGTTCTTTAATGAAATTATAAGCGATAGGAGCTAGCGATGACTTTGTGAGACAAGTGGATTGAATTAGTTTTTCTTTCCTACGTCTGTTGCCACTTCGCATCAAGAAATAGCAATTTGTCTACGATAAATGAATGTTGTTATAAATGATGTTTCAACTACTATACTTCAATTTCCAAGTTAATACATTTAACTTAAAAAAAAAATTCTAAATGGATTTTCATGTTAGTCTATATCCATAAGTTTTTATATGGATGAAACCGACAAACTTTGACATGCTTAACTTCATAAGCTAGCAGTTTATGAAAATTTTGTTCAAACTTTAATATTGATTGAGATTTTTGGTGATGATCCAGCTAATGCTTGTATAGTTTACCTAATTCGGGTAGTTTGTATCTAGCTAGCATCTCTTTACTTTATGTCTCAATAAAAATTGCTATTCGTAAAAACTTAATGAATAATGCTACATCCACCAAAACTTTACAAAATAATATCCACACGATGATTTGGCAACAAAATGTGGAGGTAGGCAAGAAGAAAGAGAAATTAATATGCAATGTGATTGGACCAACACACTTGCCAAGTCACTTTGTGGATTTTATTTTGTAAATCCTTTGTGGATGTAGCAACATATGTGTATTAGTTCATTTATTAGTCATTCACACATATGTATGTGCTGATCAATGATATACTCCGTATTGATCAGTCACAGTTAGAAGTTATGGTCTTGGTAAGTGGGGTTTTTAAACTAAGGTTTCAAACAATGTTCGTCAAGTCCCCAAGACACTTATTGCTGTATCGAACTTTTAAATGTTACTCGGTTTTCCGGTTTGTTTTTCACAGTGTCAAGCAAGCGAAATGCAAGAAGTTGAGTTTCAAAGTTCTAGGACAAGATCCTAGTGTTAAATTTCAGTGTCACCTCAAGTCTTAGATCAATATGTTGCAAAGTATTTTAGTAGTTTCAATTGTAGTTTGGGCTGTAATAATCAATAGTTTCATCAAGTGTATCATCATTTTGGGATCTTCTTGATCTCCATATCAATATATTGTCACTTTCGCCACAAAAAAATAATAATAACCAGGATTCAACTGGAAAAGACAACTTAACTCTACTGTTTCAAAAATCTAGAAACATTACTAATATAGTTATGCTTTAGCTATAAGAAAAAAATTCGTTATCATTATCACTTATTAACGTTTTTCATGAAAGTTGTAAGAAACAAAACCGGCATAAGAGATTGGGAAAATATGAAAAAACGACCAGATGACACTTAAAAAATTAGCAGGTGAGGATCAAGTCAATATCTAAAATGCTAAAGATGCAATCTGCTCCAACTTTCTCTATATATTGACCAGCATGATTAGTTGTCCTTGACACAGAGGTCAATATATGTGGTTTATTTTGCCAAATATGGAAAGTTTCTAAATGACGGATGCCAACTCCATTCGTGTAATCAATAATAATAGTTAGTTTATCAAACTTATTTAATTGATGTTGCAGCCTGAAGTTATCCTAAAGAAATACAGTAATAAAAAGATGTCTCCAGTGGTCCCTGAACAGATTATGTTATAAGATCATTTTCTAATTGATATCTTATACTCACGTCAAGCTAAGTGCGCTAAATGAAATTAGGAGAACTCCTTACTAAAATGTAATATTCTGCTAATTCGCAAATTTGGTTAGTATGTTTAAACTAGAGATCATAATTTCGTGATGTTTAAACTAGAGATCATATGCTTTACGTTTGTTCCAAGTGTTTTCACCTAATCCACAGTATTCGTATTACGTTGTTTTTTTTGGGACCTTTTACACCCATATTCAAACTATTATATCTGGAACTATATATAGAATTTGAATGCTCGTTCAGATATCCAAGTTATAATCTTCATATGTTTTAGATACTTCTAGAATAGTAATAGCTAGGATTATTGATCCTTGACTCTAAAAAGCATGAATTGAGTTTTTGCATATTTTATTATTAAAAAAACAACAAGAACGATAATAAGAGTTGAATTCTGAATTCGGGATATAGACCATATTTGCTTCTGACTTTGACCAACCAAAAAGTTGAATGGTCAAAAGTTTAAACAACTCAATTAAGCATAAGCATTTATATGGATGAAACCGACAAACTTTGACACGCTTAACGTCATAAGCCAACAGTATATGAAAATTTTGCTCAAATTTTAATATTGATTTAAGATTTTTGGTGATGATCCAGCTAATGCTTGTATAGTTGACCTAATTCGGGTTGTTTGTATCTAGCTTGCATCTCTTTACTTTATGTCTCAGTGATAAATGCTATCTGTAAAAAGTTAATATATGAAAGGTGTCGTCGTGTATTAGTTCATTTATTAGTCATTCACACATATGTATGTGCTGATCAATGATATACTCCGTATTGATCAGTTACTGTTAGAAGTCTTGGTCTTGTTAGTTGGTTAGTGGGGTTTCAAGCCCTACAACAAATTGGGCATTCGTTCACGCTTTTTCTTCACACTTCATAAACCATGAACTTTTCTTTTACGATATTCACACTTATAAGTGCGTAACCACTGTTCACGCTAATAAGTTATGTCTTCGCACTCTAAAATATGAAAAAGTTTAAAATTTGTGTCTTCACACCTTTTAGTGTGAGAACTTAAGAACCTATTAATTGAAAAAAAACTTCACACTTTTATATGTGAAGAAAAATATAAATTTTATCACATTTTTAAATGTGAGGACTTCAAAATTATTGTTGCTTAGAAAAAACTCTACACTTTTAAGTGTGCTAAAAAAATAATAAACCATAAATAAAAAGAACTGCAAATCAGTTTTACATATAAGGGATCTGATAAAAGGGATTCGTGGACCAAATTCAGATCAGTTTTAAAAATCACTCCATCTCCACACCATGACGTTCATTCCACCATGATTATTCACCGGAATATTCTCCACCACCGGCGGTGACACATCAGCACTCCGTTTGACCAATCATCAATTCGACCTTTTATTCCGAGCTAATCATCAATTCGAGTTAAACCTAACTCATCCTATTCAAGATATTAAGGTGCAAATAGGTTAGTTTTTTTATCCGTTTGTGCAAATAGGTTAGTTTCAGATGCTTATTTTGAGTTTGTTGTTGTTGCGATGCTTATTTTGAGTTTCAGATGCTTATTTTGAATCGGCCGTTGTTGTTGTTGATTATGTGATTTTAGTTGCGATTAACGGTTGCTAAATAGTATTGATTAGGATGCTTATTTTGAATCGGCTGTTATATTTGTGATTTTAAGTAATATGTGTGACAATGTAGATCTGTATAGGTGAATTGTCAGCTTTAGACAAATGGTTGCTGAATACTATTGATTATGATGTGTATTAGATGTTTATTTCGAATTAGATAATATGACGTAATTGTGTTATTTTAGCTGAGATAATTTATAGGCGATCTGTTCAGGCGATCTGTTTAGGCGATCGGTGTAGGCGATCTGTTTAGGCGAATTTGTGATTGAAGTTGCGATGATTAGATAACTTTTGTATAAATTTTGAGTGAAAGTAACGATAGTTGTATTGTTTTACTTGTTTAAGTAGATTTATAGTTTGTATTAAATCATCCTTTAGTTTCTATATTATTAAAATATATGGTTGTGTAGGTATATATAGAAATGATGGACAAAAGTTGGATGAAGGCTAATATAACAACTAAAACTTTTAAAGATGGAGTCAAGTCTTTTATTGATTTTGCTCGTGTTGGAGATATTAGAGGGGAAATTGCATGTCCTTGTAATAAATGTGGTCACGATGAGTGGTTTCTTGTTGATGTTGTTCATCAATGTGAAAGCCCGTATTTTTCAAGCCAATATACGTCAATAAGCTCAAAACTATTCATTATAAAACTTCCACGTTCAATTTTTTGTGAAACCGACTTAAATCGCGTAGACTAAAAAACAACTTTAAACGTAAACCGGCATTAAATAAATATAAGTTTACGTCAAATATATGTTATATGACTTTTATAAACATAATTTATAAGTTTACAAAGTTTATTTTAAAAGTTTTACGTAAACGCTCAAATTTATTAATTTAGTGCATGCATGCATATACTTTGCAATACCACCTTATACTATATATACATACACTTGCATAATACATTAAAATATCAAAATTTGAAATATTTTCTCAACAGGGCCGTCTCGTGACTTTTAAGGGTCATGTGCTAAAAAATTACATAATAGGCCTCTCGAACGCAAAAAGTGTTATAATGCGAATTCAATTTGATAAATATTAGAGGAAAACACATCTAAGTATTTTGATCTTTTTTTTGGAACAGCAATTTATTCAATCAAAAAACTAGCAAGGAGCTAGAATTACAAGGAAACAAGATATGGGTTTTTAAGCCAATCGTTCCAACTAAACGAGGCTTTACATCGATACCTACACCAATAAAACGACCCAGACACAATGTCATCAAAAATCATCGCCTTCAAAGGAATTTTAGAATCAAAAAGTAACTTGTTCCGGTATGACCAAATGTGCCACCACATAACATAAAAAACGCCTTCAAGAATCAGTTTGTGTTTGGAGGAGAGCCGCAACGACACGAGCCAAGAGCGCCATTCACCATAGGAATTAACTTCGACAAAAGGGGTAACCCACCATTGAGAGATCTTACATGAAAGCTGTCTGGCCAAATTACACGTGAAGAAGAGATGACTAGAAGACTCCACGCTAGTATTACAAATAGGGCACAAGATAGAATCTAACACAATACCTCGGCAGGATATATTAAACCACGTTGGTAAGGCGTCCAACTTGACTCCACGCTAGTTTGACTTTTTGAAGTCATTTTCTTTCAACTTTGACTTTAAACATTTTTGTTTGTGTTGTATTATATGTGATGAAATTTATACCAATGTGAAATACATTGCAAACACAATCCATTCATATATAATACATAAAGTATTATATGACATAAAAAAATTAGTTAAGGTCAAAGTTAAAAAAGAAAGACTGAAAATAGTCAATCTGGACACTTAATATGTGACGGAAGGGGTATATGTTATATATATTTATATTAGCTTGTAGTTTTGCGTTCTCCTTGAAGAGAGCTTCACAACGAGCTAAAGTATGTCC
>BQNB010137735.1:0-17803 GCA_026074375.1 Tanacetum coccineum
ATTAATCACCATCAAATATTTTAGCCATATAATCGACAAGTTTAATCTTACAAAATGCATCTGGTCACCAAAGGATTTAAGTACACAAACACCTGTTTTGCGACACACAATTTAATTGGTTGAAATATAAAAATACACATTTATTTTAGTACAAACAAAAATTGAAAGCTTATAAATTAAGATGAAAAGAGTATAAACAAGTTATTTGCTAACTATTACCAAATGGCCTAGTGATAACTTCTTTGACTTTAAGGGGGTGTTTGTTTCAGCTTATATGTGGACTTATTGGCTTATATAATTTTGGCTTATATTTTATAAACCTTAATTTTCCGGCTTATTTTGAGACTTGTGGATAAACTTATATAAGCTCATAAGAGCTGGGGGAGCGGTGGTGCCATTCGTTCGTGCCAAAGAACGGCGCGAGCCGAACGAACGGCGCACGACTCCGGTGTTCACCCCGTTCGGTCTCGCGCCGTTCTTACCAGCCCACGCCATTCTATATATTTTTTTAAAAAACTAGCCGTTTATGGCTGTTGGAGGAGCGCATTTTTGAATTTTTATACCCCAAAAAATCCCATTAAAAATCCTATAAATACTTCCTTATTATTTCATATTTCACACACACTTCCAATATATATTCTACTTCAATAGTATCCAATTTTCTTTCACCTATGGATCCCAATAATCACGACGATTACGACACATACGATCATTATGATGTTTATACGACAACCCGCTCGTCCTTACCAAATCAACGCGCTGAAAAGAATCATGTATTGTTGTATAATGTTACATAACATGATATTGGACGACAAAGGATTTGAAGTGAATATGAGAGATTTGTTCGTTAATCCAGCGCCGAATATTCAACGAGATTGGGTCGAAAGATGCGATTTACATATTAGGAAGTCAAAAGAACTTCGAGATAGAAAAACGCACATCGATCTTCGACATGACCTTGTGGAGCATTTATCGAATAATCATTAGTTTGTAATTTTAATTTTATGTAATGTTTAATCTTATGTAATGTTTTATTTCTATGTAATACTTTTTTTAAAATTTAATGTAATGTTTTTTATTTTAATGAATTAAATTTTAGTTATATTGGGTTTTTTTTGTAACAACCCACAATTTTCATCACTGTAATTCCCACTTATATTATATTAAATACTACTTTTTCACGGGATTTTTTTGCTTTATTCCATTTTGTAACATATTTTACATTTCTAAAGTAAACGAGATCACGCAACTACCTATGCTAATTCTATCTACGTTTATATCAAGTAAACACTTTAATATGTCAAGTCAATATTCTAATATCCTCTATATCATGTACGTTACCTATTTAACGTAATTTTCATAACATTATTACTAAATGAACTTTATCCGTTAACGTTTATACCAAAACCCTAACTACATGTAATGTATACATACAAAACGAATATACAAGCTTATGATGCATTGGCAAGTATTCCTAAGCATAAATTCAAATATGTTTTCCCTCCTAAATTATGGTACAACACCTTAAAGCTTAAAGTACAAGCCGATTGTGCATGATATTCAAATGAGCTCATTTCCCTCTAAATTCTACAAGGCATTTAGTACCACTTTCTAGATAGAGTAAAAGTATTCTAAGCAAAAACACTTAAAACATATTTTTTTTCCTCCAAACACCATTCCACTCGTCTAAACCAAAACCCTTAACCCGAAAAACCATAGCAATACCGGATCCCCACTTAAACTAGTTCATAATTATAGATTCAGAATCTGATCCGTTGATAAAACATAGGATCTGGGAAAAATCAATAGGCTTTGGGTATTAAGTAAAAATACTAGGTTGTAGCCCTATGTCTTGTGATCATTTTGCCGGTTGACTCAACCCGATTCGATGTCGGATGAATTAGTTATAGCCGAAATGGCAAAGGTGCGCAGATTCTGCACACCTGTAGTAAACGGCTATTATCTCTAGATTTTTGTATAGTAACCCCTAAATATGTAAAACTAAAAGTTGTAGAGGACTCAAATATCTAACCATGCTCACTGGTTTGAGCTTCATCGAAGTTACGGTTTGTAAATGGCAACCATTTTACCGAGACTAATATTGGCTGTCCAAAAACAGCCATGCCCTTTCATTAAAAATTCGACCCTTGAGCCCCAAGCAAGACCCTTGGCCACCACTCAAGACCCTTGGGCACCACTCCAACATCTTGGCCACCACTCCAAGTAGCTTGGCCACTACTCCACTCTAAAAACTTGGCCATTACTTCTCTTCTACACTATAAATACACGCATACATACATTCATTCATCATTCACCATTCAAACTCAAAACAACTTCAAAATGATGATCTAACCAAGCCATAGAAGAGAAGAAAGGAAGAACTCAGCAAGTAGAAGCCAAGAAATAAGAGAAAAGAGGTCCTTGATTCATCTCCAAAGAGTGTTCGACCCATTTCAAGTCATTCGACCCATTTCCACCATTTTTGACTCATTTCAAGTTCAAGTAAGCTCATAACTCGTTCAATAAACTCTTGCCTTGTTTTAGAACTTTCATAAGCTTTGTTAGATCCTATGTTAAACTCTTGTTTAAGCCCTTGAACCACAAACCCATGCGTTTTGGTTTTCCTAAACCAAACGTGCCCATTTTGATCTTTCTAGTTCATAAGCTCTTTTGATAAGCTATAAGCTCGTAAAACTTATTTATTCTAACTTATTTTAGCTTATAGTAATAAGCTATAACCTGCAAATTACTTTCTATATTGAAAAATATCAAGATTATGAATTTTGGACTAAAATTGTAAATATTTTCATGCACAAGGGTATATATTGTAAATTTATGAAATTATATAGTTTTGGGTCAAAAATGTCATTTTCCTAAAGTTATAACTACAAGGGGCTGTTTTGCCAAATTTTAAAGTCAAAGGTTTAATATATATATACTTTATATATATAAAGGATTAAACTCATAAAAGTATAAAAATCAAGGGTATATATTGCCATTTTTGTATTCTTAAAAATATAAAATGTAATATTTTTGTATAAATTATAAAAATATATATAAATATTATAAGACTTGATTTTATTAAAACCTGACACATTTGTCGTTATTAATCATCTATCGACGCATTATAAAACAATTACATATTTAACGTAACTTATCATCGACTAGCTTTTGAAGAAACTTAAAATCTTATCGTATCACGTTACTAGGGAATTTCATGTGAGGGGTTTCATTTGAGTATACGTTTTGATGAGTTTGCTGGATTTACGATTTAAAGTGTCCTAGCTCCTCAAACGTTTACTGCATGACCTCTGAATTATGATAGCCCGAACAATGATACAATATTTCCATAAATTAATAAATCAAAGTAAGATGTATGTTAAACTTTATAAAGTTTTGAAAACATAAACAATCACACTAAGACTTGACATATTACCCTCAGGTTACGTGATGAAGCCGTTACTTTCATTTCATATACTTTTGCCATCAATCAAATTTCCCTGTTAAGGTGAGTTCGTAGACTCGCTTTTAAATCTTTTGAATACTTTACAAACTCACGAGGGGGATACATGCTTAAACCATGAATGCAAGTGTTTTTCCAACTGTATGTTATCCATATATATTATTGCCTAAGTACCTTCCAGTGTCACTATTTCCATATCATGAAACATTAATTACTTGCCAGTAAACGCAAATATTGTGGATAGATCTATTGGGGGTGACGACTCCCGTTGGTATAACTGTTCATGAGGTAACCAAACACATTATATTTGACTTAATGGGTAACCTTGGCAAGTTACCTTTCCACAGGGACATTTGTTTCTCGACCAATGTCACTACGGTGATTTTCATGTTAACATATTGATGTCATGAGCTTAGGGCAATAATACTGTTTTCTATGATAATTGTACTCATTGCAATTATTACTATCTATGGGTGTATAACAACGTAACCCACTGTCTGTGATGACTTGTATTCAACTATTTATCATAAACCTATGAATTTCACTCAATCATTGTGTTGACCTTTTTAGCATGTTTATCTCAGGTAATTGAGCAACTTATGGCACGAAGTGGCATGGACTTAAAGATGGCTAAATTGTTATCATTCAAACTTTATGTTTCTAGATTTTGGGACCTCTTTTTGTAAAAACTACGATGAATAAATAAATGTTAACAAATTTTTTCCAAAACGTCTCTTTATGAGTCGTTTTCTATGATTATTTTTGTTGATCCATGAAGTAATACCCCAGATTAGCTTCTGCTGCTATATGTCAAAAATGGGGGTGTTACAGATTGGTATCAGAGCTCATGTTATAAAAAACAAGGGTAAAACCTAAACTATAACTATTTTTTTCCATCCAAGAAAGTCCTTCGTGCCACTGCAGTTTCCAGAATAGTACGTGTAAGAAATTTCCATAGCAGATAATACTCTACTATTATATTATATATAAATAACTCATGTTATTTCCACTGGGTTGTTATATAGTCATGTCTTCCCCCAACCTATTTTATCCTATCTGATTTCGATGTTGAGGATATTTTTTCCTCTACACACTCTCCTGACTATATCCCGGCTTCACCGGACTATTTCCCAGCCTCATCAGGAAACACCTCTCCTAACTTTTCTGATGATTTAACTAAGGATCTTTTAGCCTCACTAGCCCTCTCACTTTTTTTATGATGACCCATATACGAAGGTCATGCAAGCATATGATGCTACTGATAATGAATTACCACAAGCTCCTATTGCTCCACCGACTATTTTGCCTCCATCTCCAGTGTTATCACTATCACCAATGTTTGATTTCCCGACATTTCTTTCCTCCCGAGAAGATTTCACCACCTAAAGACGTTGAGACACCTGTTGAATCACCCATTCCAATATCTCCATCTTTATCAGTAGGATCTTCATCACCGTTTAGGTCAACTACACATCCACCAGACTATCCCTTTGATAAGTCTATCTTAGATAACTCATTATGGATCATACTGCAACCACTGGGAAGTGAACCAGTCCCCACAAAACCTAATGAGACAGATGCTTGTTAGAGTGTTCATCTCTGGAAGTCTTAGATTCCAAAATTTTCTGTTATATCCTATAATGTAATATCAAAGAATGATCACAAATCCTTGTATTATAATTTTCATATCTTAACTTGTGATATGACTATATCGTTTTATGGATTCTTATTATGTGTTGTCTTGTATATGTTGATAGATTCCTCCCAAGAGAACATCAACATCTGCAACACCAGCTATGACTCAGGCTGCCATCCGACAACTAGTTGCTGATATTGTTGCTGCTGCTCTGGAAGCACAAGCTGCAACCATGGCAAGTACTGACAATCCAAATAGGAATACTGGACCAAGAGAAACTCTCGTAGCAAGGAAATGCACTTACAAGGAGTTTATGAGTTGCCAACCTTTCTACTTGAATGGTACGGAAGGAGCTGTTGGTCTCATTTGTTGGTTTGAATGAACTGAATCGGTATTTTCTCATAGCAACTGTACCGAGGACTGCAAAGTGAAATTTGCTACTGGTACTCTCATCGAGGATGCTTTGTCCTGGTGGAATTCCTATGCCAAACCTATTGGAATAGAGCAAGCCGACAAGATAGCCTGGACTGAATTGAAAAGGCTCTTGACCAATAAGTATTGCCCTCGAACTGAAGTTAAGAAAATGGAAGACTAATTTTACAACTTGGTTGTGAAAGGAAATGATCTCCAAGACTTATGCAAGAATATTCCAGGAATTATCAGATCTTGAATTCCAAAAATGATACCAAACACTGAGAAACTTATGGAGAAGCATCATCGGTGGAATAACCCAGAAGTATTGAAGGAAATTATACGGCTTCATAAGCCCAAAAAACTTTGGAGGAAGCCATTACCATAACCCAGAGGTTAATGGATCAGGTAACAAAGCACAATGCTGAGCAAAGAACCAATGATCACAAACAAAAATTTGATGATAGAAGAAACAACAACTACACCAACTACCCCAATAATCATGACAACAACAACTACCCAAATAATCATGACAACAATAACTACCCCAATGATCGCAACAACAACAAGCCATGCCCTTTCATTAAAAATTCGACCCTTGAGCCCCAAGCAAGACCCTTGGCCACCACTCAAGACCCTTGGGCACCACTCCAACATCTTGGCAACTACTCCACTCTAAAAACTTGGCCATTACTTATCTTCTACAATATAAATACACGCATACATACATTCATTCATCATTCACCATTCAAACTCAAAACAACTTCAAAAAGATGATCTAACCAAGCCATAGAAAAAAAAAATAAAAGAAAAAAAAAAAAAAAAAAAAAAGAAAAAAAAAAAAAAAAAAGAAAATAAAAGGAAGAACTCATCAAGTAGAAGCCAAGAAATAAGAGAAAAGAGGTCCTTGATTCATCTCCAAAGAGTGTTCGACCCATTTCAAGTCATTCGACCCATTTCCACCATTTTTGACTCATTTCAAGTTCAAGTAAGCTCATAACTCGTTCAATAAACTCTTTCCTTGTTTTAGAACTTTCATAAGCTTTGTTAGATCCTATATAAACTCTTATTTAAGCCCTTGAACCACAAACCCATGCGTTTTGGTTTTCCTAAACCAAATGTGCCCATTTTGATCTTTCTAGTTCATAAGCTCTTTTGATACGCTATAAGCTCGTAAAACTTATTTATTCTAACTTATTTTAGCTTATAGTAATAAGCTATAACCTGAAAATTACTTTCTATATTGAAAATTATCAAGATTATGAATTTTCGACTAAAATTGTAAATATTTTCATGCACAAGGATATATATTGTAAATTTATGAAATTATATAGTTTTGGGTCAAAAATGTCATTTTCCTAAAAGTTATAACTACAAGGGGCTGTTTTGCCAAATTTTAAAGTCAAAGGTTTAATATATATATATATATACTTTATATATATTAAGGATTAAACTCATAAAAGTATAAAAATCAAGGGTATATAGCCATTTTTGTATTCTTAAAAATATAAAATGTAATATTTTTGTATAAATTATAAAAATATATATAAATATTATAAGACTTGATTTTATTAAAACCTGACACATTTGTCGTTATTAATCATCTATCGACGCATTATAAAACAATTACATATTTAACGTAACTTATTATCGACTAGCTTTTGAAGAAACTTAAAATCTTATCATATCACGTTACTAGGGAATTTCATGTGAGGGGTTTCATTTGAGTATACGTTTTGATGAGTTTGCTGGATTTACGATTTAAAGTGTCCTAGCTCCTCAAACGTTTACTGCATGACCTCTGAATTATGATAGCCCGAACAGTGATACAATATTTCCATAAATTAATAAATCAAAGTAAGATGTATGTTAAACTTTATAAAGTTTTGAAAACATAAACAATCACACTAAGACTTGACATATTACCCTCAGGTTACGTGACGAGGCCGTTACTTTCATTTCATATACTTTTGCCATCAATCAGATTTCCCTGTTAAGGTGAGTTCATAGCCTCGCATTTTAAATCTTTTGAATACTTTATAAACCCGCGAGGGGGATACATGCTTAAACCATGAATGCAAGTGTTTTTCCAACTGTATGCTATCCAGATATATTATTGCCTAAGTACCTTCCAGTGCCACTATTTCCATATCATGAAACATTAATTACTTGCGAGTAAACGCAAATATTGTGGATAGATCTATTGGGGGTGACGACTCCCGTTGGTATACCCGTTCATGGGGTAACCAAACGCACTATATTTGACTTAATGGGTAACCTTGGCAAGTTACCTTTCCACAGGGACATTTGTTCCTCAACCAATGTCACTACGGTGATTTCCATGTTAACGTATTGATGTCATGAGCTTAGGGCAATAATACTGTTTTCTATGATAATTGTACTCATTGCAATTATTACTATCTATGGGTGTATAACAACGTAACCCACTGTCTATGATGACTTGTATTCAACTATTTATCATAAACCTATGAATTTCACTCAACCATTGTGTTGACCTTTTTAGCATGTTTATCTCAGGTAATTGAGCAACTTATGGCACGAAGTGGCACGGACTTGAAGATGGCTAAATTGTTATCATTCAAACTTTATGTTTCTAGATTTTGGGACCTCTTTTTGTAAAAACTCTGATGAATAAATAAATGATAACAAAATTTTCCAAAATGTCTCTTTATGAGTCGTTTTCTATGATTATGTCTGTTGATCCATGATGTAATACCCCAGATTAGCTTCCGCTGCTATATGTCAAAAATGGGGGTATTACATTTTTTAATTAAGTAAATTAAAAAAAATTGCCCAACGGCACTAGAAAAGTGGTGCCAACGGATGCCCCAGCAAATGTGGTGTCGTTCAGTTTCTGGTGCCGTTCAGCATTTTGCTGACGTGGCATCACTTTTTGAGAACGGCACGAGTCGAACGGCACCACTGTTCCCACCGCTCTTATCACGATAATGTTTTATTAAGTTCAGTACTCCTCCGAGCTTTGGTGAGTTGACCGCTCGGACTGCGAGAGAGTATTAGAGGATAGATATGGCCAAACCCAATTGCGGGTTTTATCAATCTAATAAAGACAATTAGCTAAACAAAAACAAATTTTACGAGAGATGCTAAATTCTGTCTACCGAAACTTCCTACGCATCCTCTTACCATTTAGTGCAAGGTGGCACCAATAAGGTGTGACACCTCAGCTTTTAACCAATAACACCACAACCATTAAAACACCTTTTACAGCTATAACTGTTGTTGGTATTTGTCGATTTAGTTTTTGTTCATTTTCTTTTAAAACAAACACATTTCATTATATACATTAAGGATAGAGATTCTCTAAAGTTCAAACGAACTTTACCGGTAAAGTTCTCTCACAACATAACAGTGGGGTCTACAGAGGGACGCAATTTACTTTATTAGTGTGAGGGAACTTTACCGGTAAAATTCGTTTGAACTTTAGAGGATTTGTATCCATACATTAAACCAAATTTTATACATTTTTTGGACTTAAAAATATATAAAAAAATAACTTAAGCACTAACACTGTAGACACATCAAGAACTATCATTGTAAAAAGAAAAATGAATGTTGTGCCTAATAATGATGCCTACTAATAGACCTAATGATTTGATTGGTTGATTTGAAAAAATGATTGGTGGAAATTTAGAGAGAGAAAATACATAAAACACATGTACACATGATTTATGCATTAGGCATGTATTTAGGCATGCATTTTAGGTCTAAATAACATTACTGTTGTAAAAAAAACTATGAAATAGAATAATGTAACATACATAACAAAAGGGTTAATAATGAAAGGAAAAAAAGGTAAAAGGTTGAGGTGAGTTATTTTGCATACTAGTTTCTCTCTACATACTAAGGGATAAATCTAGACCATCCATTTCATTAGATTAAAAAGACAAGATTTAAGATTAAAAAAAATATAGAATGAACAAATGTGTAAATTTACTAAAACTCACACTAACCACTCCCTCATTATTTGTAGAGTTGGCAAATCTTGCCCAAATTGCAATTAATTAACCTTTTTGACATTTTGTATGTTTTTTTACGTTTTTCCTTTTTTTACGTTTTTTTACGTTTTTGTATGTCTTTTACCTTTTTCACGTTTTTGTACGTTCTTATACGCTTTTGTATGTTTTAATACGTTTTCATCCGCTTTCGCACGTTCTCGTACGCTTTCGCGTGTTTTCGTATGTTTTCACACCTTTTCGCGCATTTCCGTTCTTTTTAGACGTTCTCGCACGTTTTCTTATGTTCTCGCACGATTTCTTACGTTTTCGTCCGTTTTCGCACGTTTTTGTCTGTTTTCACACTTTTTCTTCTGTTTTTGTCCGCTATCTTTCGTTTTCACACGTTTTCGTCCTTTTTAGGCATTTTCTTACGCTTTCGTCCGCATTTGCGCGTTTTCGTCGGCTTTCGCACGCTTTATACAGCTTTCGCGCGTTTTTGCTCGGAAGTTTTCGCCCGCTTTTGTCTGTTTTTAGATGTTCTCGCCACGTTTTTCCTTATGCTCTTGCACGATTTTCTTGACTTTTCTTTCGTTTTCAACAACCCAGAATAAAACGTATCGTTTGTTTTTTGATATTTTCTTACGTTTTTGCACGTTTTCATATGTTTTCGCACGCTTTGTTTGCATTCACGCGTTTTCATCTGCTTTAGTGCGTTTTTGTCCGTGTTCAGAAGTATTTGGCCATTTTGAGACGTTTTTGGCAGTTATCAATCGGTTGCTTCTGTTTTCATACGTTATCTATCAATGATATTATCGGTTGCTTCTGTTTTCATACGTTATCTATCAATGATATTATACCAAAAACCTTAAACCCCTAACCACTAAACCCTAAACCCTTAACCACTAGGTATAATATCACAAGTGACATGTACATAAACTTTAAGATCTATACCAAAAACCCTAAACCCCTAACCACTAAGTATAATATCATAAGTGATATACACATAAACTTTAAAATTTATACCAAAAACCCTAAACCCTTAACCACTAAAACATTTACCAAAAACTCTAAACCACTAGATATAATATCATATGTAACATAAACTTTAAAATCTATACCAAAAACCTTAAACCCCTAACCAGTAAACCCTATACAAAAAACCCTAAACCCTTAAACACACTACTATAAATCACAAAGTGAATGTATACAATAAACTTTAAAACCTATACCGAATAAACCCTAACCGCCTAACCCCTAAACCTATACCAAAAACCGTAAACAAGTAACACTGAAACGCTATACCAAAACCCTAAACCACTAACCGCTAAACCAGATACCAAAACCCTAAACCCCCTCCCTAACCACTAAACTCTAAACCCCTAACCACTAAACCCTATACCAAAACCCTACAACCCCAAACCACTAACCCTATAGCCAAAACCCTAGAACCCCTAACCATAATGTATAAATATCACGAAACCAAGTGTTCACAAGTTAGAGATATATACATAAACTTCAAAATATAAAAACCCTAAACCCCTAATCACTAAACTCTATACCAAAAACTCTAAACCCATAACCACTAAACTCTTGTCCAAAAACCCTAAACTCCTAACCACTAAACCCTATACCAAAAACCCTAAACCCCTAACCACTAAACCCTATACCAAAAACCATAAACCCCTAACCACTAGGTATAATATCACAAGTGATATATACATAAACTTTAAAATATATACCAAAAATCTTAAACCCTTAACCATTAAACCATATACCTAAAACCCTAAACCTTAAACCCTTAACCATTAGGTATAATATCACAAGTGATGTATACATAAAATTTAAAACTTGTACCAAAAACCCTAAACCCATAACCACTAAAGCTTATACCTAAAACCCTAAACCCTTAACCACTAGGTATAATATCACAAATGATATATACATAAACCACTAAACCCTACCAAAAACTCTAAACACCTAACCACTAACCACTAAACCCTATACCAAAAACCCTAAATCCCTAACCACTAAACTCTATACCAACAACCCTAAACCCCTAACCACTAGATATAATATCATAAGTGATATATACATAAATTCTAAAATCTATACCGGAAATCCTAAACCCCTAACCACTAAACCCTATGCCAAAAACCCTAAGCCCCTAACCATTAGGTATAATATCACAAGTGATGTATAGATAAAATTTAAAACCTATACCAAAAACCCTAATCCCCTAACCACTAAACTCTATACCAAAAACCCTAAACCTCTAACTACTAAACTCTATACCAAATACCCTAAACCCGTAACCATTAAACCCTAAAAACCTAATCATTAAACCCTATACCAAAATCCTAAACACCTAACCGCTAAACCTTATACCGAAAACCCTAAACCCCTAACCACTAGGTATAATATAACAAATGAAATAAACACAAAACTTTAAAATCTATACCAAAAAGCCTAAACCCCTAACCATTAAACCCTAAATCCCCAACCACTAGGTATAATATGACAACTGATATATACATTAACTTTAAAATATATACCAAAAATCCTAAACCGCTAACCATTAAACCCTATACCAAAAACCCTAAATACCTAATCACTAGGTATAATACCTAACCACTAGGTATAATATCACAAGTGATGTATACATAAAATTTAAAACCTATACCAAAAACCCTAAACCCATAACCACTAAAGCTCATACCCAAAACCCTAAACCCCTAACCACTACCCTATACCAAAAACCTAAACCTCAAACCACTATGTGTAATATCATAAGTGATATATATACATAAACTTTAAAATCAATACCCTAAACCCTAAACCCCTAACCACTAAACCCTATACCAATACCTTTATAAAGTAAGATTCGCCTGTGGATTAACATTTATTACCCCTGACATTGTAGTATCATCAGTGATAAATAATAATAATAATAATAATAATATCTCATGTGATAAAGTAATATAATATGACATTAGTCATGGTATTCCACATATAATTAATATCACATATGATAAAGCAATATAATGTGGTACTAACTGTGGTTATTTTTGAAATTCTTAACATGTAATCAATGTTATGTATCACTTGTGATATTATACTGTTAGTAGGATTAAAAGGGTTAAAACATAGTTTTATAAGAAAATAGTGTGTTAATTTAATTTTCACAAATTATGTTTGATATATGGTTAGAATGGTAAAGATGTTTATGTTTTAATGTCAAACATGATGAACCATTTAATGTTTTACATAAATACTTACGCTCATTTCATGACATCATGTTGAGTGTTCAAACGTACAAATATGTTATATCACATGCGATACTTCAAGTAGGTTTGATGATAAAAAATAAAATTCTTCGATATTCACCAACTTCTATAAATAAACTGTTTTGATTTGGAGGTACAAAAATTATGTATGATAAATGGTTAGAAAGCTAAGGATATACACTTTTCAATGCCAAAAATGATGAGCCAGTTGAAGTTCCACACAAATATTTATACCCGTTTTACGAAAGCATGTGAAGTGTTCTAACTTACAGATTAGTGTAATATCACACGTGATATATCAAACAAAATGCTACACCGAGAAAAAACAAAAAAATACAAAAAAAAAGTTTGTCGAAAGTATATGAAAGTGCCCCTCTATTGAAAGATAATTTAATGCTCGTCACGATGGTGTAATTTATGTATCTTAACATTTTGCGGTTTTTACAATATGTAATTTTTAAAAATAAGGGTGAAAGTGTGTTTTAATTAAAAAACTCAAAAGTAAGAAGGGGTTGGTGGATGTTTTTTAAGGTTTAATCTTATTCATTAAATAAAATTAAATCCTTATATTAATCCCCATCATTAGATCAAACTTAAATGGATGGTGGAGATTTGTCCCTTGGTATGTGAGGAGAAACTGGTATGCAAATGAACTTTTCTCGTAAAAGGTTCATCTTCTCCAAATGGGTGGCGCCAAAACCTGAAAAAGAAAGGGAAAAAGCCATTGTTAGTTCATTTGAGAATCATAAACACAATAACTAACACAAACATAACACACAAACAAAAAACCCACTTAAAAATACGAACAACGCTTACCAGAGTCCAACAAGGGGACGAACGGCAGGCCCACGGTGCAAAACGACGGTGTCGTAGGTGTTAAACATTAAAACCCCGTGAGAGATATGTATTATTGATAGGGTATTTATAATGTAAGCTAAAACATACTAGATACCCTAATGGACCCAACCTACAAACAGGCTTGGGCCATATGTATCATCTAATACACCCCCGCAGTCCGAGCGGCGAAATTACGAAAGCTCGGAAGCGAGACTTGAACCCACAACCTTCAAGTTGGTGGAGAACATACATACCACTAGACCAAAGATCTTGAGGGTCCTTGCATACTTGAAACAAAGAAAGAAAATATACTTTTAAAACAAACAACAAAAATAAAACATTGCTCAGTTTTTAATAATATCCTCACATTTATCCTGTTAAGTGTTAACCACATAATTGTAGCATTTAGAAAATAATTATACCTTTATATATTAACCAACAAGATTTTCATCCCGAGGTGTGTTTAATGCACCCCATCCTACCCGCCCGACCCGATATGTTTTCTACCACCTATCCGACTCATTAATCTCACATTCTTTTTCACTTCATTTTCACATAGTGGTTTACAAAAAAAATGCACAAACCCAATTGTGATTCTGATTGTGAGACGCATCATCATCTTCAATTCCGTTCTTCATGTATCTTCATCAAAACACATATTCAGATCTGTGTTTTCTCTCTCATACATCTCGGTTCCGGATCTCTCTCTCTCTAAAACACATATTTGTCATGGGAGTGTGACGATGGTGAGGGATTTAACCTCATACAAGGTATTTTTACCCTTTGCATGCTGTTCAATTATCTTAACTAATTAGGGTTAGGGTTTTGGGTTTTCTGCTACTTTATTGAAAAATATTGGTTTTTATGTTGGTTTATTTATTAGGTATATAGATGCAATTTGGTGTGAGGCTGTCATGAGTCTCAATGGCTGTGACGAAGACGAGACCATCTGTATCTTGGCAGGGCGACCTACTATGGTCGCAGCCATGGCGGACATGTCCTCTTTAATCTGTTGCTAGCCTCTTTGAGCCTCCTACACAGTGAGATTGATTTAATTTAACTACATGTGTAATTGGTACTACTATTATGGCTCTACCTGCAACTATAAAGGTTTTAGGATTGTTATAATTCTTATGCTGAAGTTGTCGAAAACGCGTTTATACTTACAACTTGCTTACTGCGTTTTCAATTAGTTTTTATGTAATTAGAATGATGGTGATATCATTTGTCATGGGCTGTGATGGGTCGAATGGATTTAATAAAGATGTTTATGTATCAGATTTCATTCGCCCCATCCTCTTGCTTCGATTGTTAGCTTACTTGAGACTATGTATCATAATCACTTACATGGTGATGAGGCCCGTATCTTGGCATGACAACCCATATCGGATTGTTATTGCAGTCACGACGGGTGCTTGATAGACTTTCTATATTTGGGCTGTCGACATTTAAATAAAAAGGTAACATTGTATGCGCTGTGATCATAAGTTATAAGGTACACGATGGTCGTTTTTGGCTCTTCTAAAATGACGTTGTTTTACGCGTCCTTTAGGCAAAAAGGATATATACAATATACTTCGCTAATGTGGGTTGAGGTTATTTATTTTTTTATTAGTTAGGGTTGATGATAATTTCACGCGTTATGTTTTTTATGAGCGTAGTTTACTAAAGCTCGCATCTTGGCGGGGTAGCCACAACCAGATTGTGGTTGCAGCCATGGCGGGTATTTGGTACCGCTTCAATATTTGCATATCTGAGCCTAAGAAAACCAGAATGGATTTGGTTTTCGGAGTTATCGTTCTTAGATTTACTTATGTGGACAATAATGGATATATTGTTCATTTTTTACATTTGTTCTGGAAGAGTATGGAACCCAAAATGAAGGCGGTGCAATTTGTTTGTTATGAAAAGGTATTTATGTTGTTGGGTTGCACGTCAAACGAGTGTACTCCATTGCCCTTTTTGTGTCATAAAAGAGGATTATAGGAGGCTGTAATGATTCTCAGTGCGACGAAAGCGGTTTAAAAAAATGTTGCATTGACTGTGGTATACATGTACATCCTCCACTGTGTGATGCCAACGATGATCATCCTCATAATGTTTGGTACGATAGAATCATTTCTTTTTCTATGCAATTTTTTAAAATATGAATGAAACATAGATACAAATTTGATTTACTTTTTTAGTTTGTTTCCCAAACATCCATAAATAGATTTTTAAAGCTGATAATACATTTTTATGTATACTCATGTTGCATTCAGGAGGGACAAACTGTCCTGTGGCACTAGACAGGCAAGACGGAGTGACAACAAAGCTGAAAACAGCAAACCCAAGCCTTGATACATCTATCAGGTAGCATTGTTTAATTTCGAGCTTGAAAATAATGATGTGTATCTATATTATCAAGTAATCACAATGCATATTGTTCAATTTTAGGAGTCTGTGCCTAAAGTAATGGTGACCAACGAAGGGATAAAAAATGTCATCAGTAAGTTGAGATTCGATTTACACACATATCCCTTCCTGCTATCTGCTTATTCTTTGTTTCTGACTTTGGCTATGCTATTTATTTTCAGCCATTAATCCTCTTACTACATTTGATTTGAAGCCGTTAATCCTCACACTGAAGTTGCAAAGGCTTTAAACGCTTATAATTTCATCTCACAAATGCCTTAGGAGTCAGGCCTACAAAACTAATGTATTGTTTCCATTATTTTATACTTTCTGCTATTGTTGCAAGTAAATAGTTTTAGTCACGTGCATCACACTGAATCATACCCGTACGCTTGGCTAAATTTTGTGAAACAATTTTTCAGAACGGATTCTTGACATCTGTGTGTACGTGTGCGTGTGTATCTGTATGCTTAGAAACATATTTCTTATTAGCAGACTTAATGAGCTCTGCTTAGAAAGATGCTACGCAGAGTTGGTATTTGAACATATATATCTGATATATGCATTTTTTTTGCTTTTGCAGGTATATGATGTAGAGATTTTAATACGCGTACGTTTCTTACCTGAGTGCAATGTCACCAGGTTCAACGTTTTTTATCTTTGTAGAATTTTTTTAGAAAATATTTTATGTGCAGTACCATTCGAGAGACTTGCTCATATTATAATGAGTAGATTATTTTAATGCATAACCAAAAAATAAATAGCAATCCCAAACATCCACTTAGTTTGCATGTTGCCAACAATCGATCCTAAAAATTAAAAATTTAGTGTAAAGAGTCAAGGTTCTTTAATGTTCTTCATATATATGATACTTAAATGTATCAGGAACACTATAACCAAACAGGAACACTATCGCGGGTTTTATTTTTTTAGTTCTGCAAGTTAGAACGGAGATGATGGCGTGCTTGAGATCCTTGAATGTGTTCGTGTGTTTGCAGAAAAAAAGAAGGCTCTTTGGTAAGACATCTTAGAAGACGCTTGGAGCCACGCGATATGGCGAAGGAACAGACACATCATGTTGATGGAGGTAACAATAACTCTTTCTAAACTATTTAGTGTTTTCTTCTGTTGTTTTTTAAAATATCAATAATTTGTTTCACATGGGAAACTAAAGACATTTAACTGAATTTTATAGACACAATAATTAGTAATATATATTAATTGGTTGCGTGTTTGGTTGAATTTTTAGCAGGTTCGTGCGAGGCTGCGAGCAGAACACAAATCTTAGGGTGCCTTGTTCTTGGACACTACTGATATCATCTTCCAATTACCATAGCTCTAGGTTTGAATCCGTAACAAAAAATTTCCAAATATTTTTACAGCTTTCAAACACCCTTTTTACAGTAATCTTATATATGACGTGGTAATCTTATATACGAGCCTCCAAGAGCCGGTCCTACATTGTGGGAAATATAATGTCCCAAAACCTGACCCTAAATATGTGAACCAACTTTTCGTTAATAACCCCAATAGGTTTGTCTTTAGTTATGGTCTTCTATATTTATAGTAACTCGAGTAAGAAATATCATGCAGCTGAATATTCCTCAAGCCTTAACTAAAATGATTAAGGTATGTTGATCCCAATGAACAGATCTTGAACTCCTTAGCTTGATGTAAGGTTTAGTATCCTTGGATAAATCCAAAGGCACTAAGATTGAAACTTTGAGTGTATGATATAAACTATACGGAATCTAGTTTATACCACTAAGAAGAATAACAGTAATGAATGTTTAACACATAG
>BQNB010137736.1:0-17803 GCA_026074375.1 Tanacetum coccineum
AAACCGGTTTCGACTGGTTCGTTGACCGAAACAGGTTCCTATTTGACTGAAACTGAACCGAACTGGTTAACCGGTTTGCACACGTCTACTCTCAAACAAGAATGTAATTCCACAACTCCTCAAAATAAGCCTATAAGTAAGAAAGTCATCACAGATGTATGTAACCTACCTTAACCTATGAGATATCACCTTCTCCACCTCAGTACTTTCACAAGCTTAATCACCATGATTGATGCTAATACTAGAAGTGGTTCGCGAGGGCTTCTCACGTTTCGTCTAACGTAGTGTCTTTCATTTCTTGTAGCGTCTTCTATTTCTTATTTTTAAGTTATCTTGTACTCGGCATCATCACCATCACCCTGATTCCATCAGTCACCATTGACGACATGTGCAAGTAAATGTACGATCATCTTCTTAATGAACATGTACAGACTTGCTTACATATAAATGCATATGTAATTAATTAAAATAGTTGTATCCAAAATGGAAGTGTAAACATATTATCAATATTCATTATCTTGTTAAGAATCGTAGCGACCCAACCTTGGTATCTTGTGTTCAAAGCACACATTAGCATTGAAAGACTATTGAGACATTACTTCACATTAGATGCTCATTTTGAAGCAGACTTTAGTGCTAGCCTGAAAGAGTTTGAGAGATACTGTAGAAACACAAAGGATATAGAGTTATATCAAATTTTGTGCGAGTGAGTTTATAAGATTGAACAAAAGGAGCGTTATTACTCTTTAAACCTGAAATACGGTATTTTTTTTTGTGAGCTATTTTCGTGCTTTCACCCATCGAGCAGGCTTATGCTAACCCACATAAGTTATTGTCTACTTACTCTATAGGCGGAACATGGTTAAAACTTAAAATCCATTACCAAGTATAGAGCACAAGGATTATATTCTTACAAGAAGTTGCATACATTTGCCACAATCACTCTGATTCAGTAGGAAAGGGACTGAACCCATTTTTTAACAAGGTCTCCAAAGGTCGAAAAAGTGGTTGGGGCAGGTTTTTCCAATCGTACCAATCCCAACCATCACACTTTTCGGGCTCAACGTTTTGAGGGAGCTGATCAGGATTAGCTAAACACGCACGCATATAAACAGCAACAAGATGTAGCGGCTTTGCAGCTTCTGAAAAGACGTCATTGGTTACTGTTACATACTGGATATCCTTAATGTCCAGCCCAGTTTCCTCCTTTACCTCTCTTGCTGCACATTCCTCAAAGCTTTCACCTGGGAATCAAACATAGAAACAAGATAGCAATGTTAAAGCGAAAATAATTCATTTTATTCGTAGCTATTAGAATACTAAATCAAACTAATAAAGAAATATATAATTACAAATCATAGGTTATTATAGTGAACCAATAGGTGCTTTTGGTGATGCGAAAATACATCATGTGTTTCGTTTTTCAGTTGTAATCTTTGAAAAGATAGTGTAAACTTCATTAAAGATGTTCTTGGTCACACTAATTGTTTTCATCTCTGGTACTCTTCATCTCTACCCCATTATACCTCCCTAAATTCTGATGTTTTGAGTTTGCGTTAATGAAAATTCGTTTGCAGGTTGGCAAGTATCGGGTCTTTTGGGGGACCAAGGATCAATAGTAAATCAGCATGCGCTATCTAGGAAGGTAGCTGTCATGTTTCGCTACGTAAGGGAGGGTGAACGGTGTGATCCTGACGTTGATGTTTGTGAGGCTTATTGCAAAATAGGCTTACCTTATGTTGTAACAATAGGTGCGCGTGTAGTTGTGATGAATCGTGCAAGATATGTTAAGTAACTAGGTTTACTTTGCGAGTTTCAACCATCAGAAGCATGCTCCTTCATTTTCATGAGAATTTTATAAACGCAGTCCCATTAAAATAGTATGTGGTGTTTTGTGAGATGGATTGGCTCATTTAGAGGTTGGAATATGATAATAATTATAGCATAGGTCATATATTTTGTTTTTATCTGATACTAACAAAAAATTTTAGCCCGGTTTGTTCCTTCACCTCCTTGCTGTACATTCTGCAGAGGTGAATTTCAACTGCGAAACAAAGAAGGAAACTAGATACCAATGTCTTTACGAAAACTATTCATCCTTGATATCATAAAATCGAGTTAAATGCAGTATGAAATGATGAATTTTCCTGTAGATATTACCCTGATCATCACCTTTGTATATTATAAATGCCATTAACTTTGGTTCATAAAATTATCTAGTTAATCCAATTGCATTTTAAAGAATGAAAAATTAGTTATTTGTTAGAAATTTCACGAAAACCATGTGCGTAGTACAACATTGCAAATTATACTGGAAAAGACAAACTAGTGTCTAGTGAATGCACTTGACACACTGGTCTACAACTTTTTCAACGAGTCTTAGAAGTATAAATTAATTAAATTATATATCCTTGATAACCAGATTCTACTTGGAATATCTAGGGGTCACAAAACAACTACTGCAATACCAGATTCTTATCACTTACAACAAACCTAATTTCACATAATGTCGATTTTCTGAAAATAATTAGAATTTTCCAAACACTCAAACATATGATTATCTGATTATTACACCTTGAAGCAACATATTACAGATCCTGATTATTAGATATCACATATCTGCAAGACTGTAAAACACACATTTAGTACAGGTCTTATTAAGATTGTTTTCCGAGTTTGGTTGAGTGTTGCCTGATAACATTGCTTAATTTTTACAGATTGATCTCGAAAAATGTCTATATATCAGTTAATCAGCCAAAATCAATACAGAGCCATACATGGAAATTATTATATTCACGTTATACACAGTCCAAAAATGTTGTCTACCGAATAGATAGATCAATATTGACAAAAGATTTTTCTAAACAATTTAACGAGTAACGTCCTTCTAACTTCATCGACATTAAGGTATTGCAAGTATATCAATAGCCAAACTAAAGATTCAATGCAGAAGATGCCAATAGGAGGTCATTGACGTAACCGGTACATGACTACATGGTTATCTACAGAACAAGTATCACATGAAGTGGCTAGTTCGCCAAAACCAACAATGCTCAAGGGTGGCGTCTGGGATATGATTATTCGATTATTGCATTTTTCAGGTGGCAGATAAATCAGTTATCCCTGTTTACGTATATTAAAACTGATTTTAGTGTCTGCAGTAAAACCGATTCTTCACTATTAGTATATTTTTATACTATTATTTATCTTATTTATAGAGTTCAGATTACGCTAATGAGCTAAAAGGGTGTCCAGAAATGCATATCTTTTGTTCATGTTATTTCAGCAAAACTAAGCAAAGCCTCACTTTCTATTTTTACATCTAAACACTCAGAAGTACTTATCACAATTACAAAACGCAACAATCCAATAAGCACTTGAAAAAACACAATCGCAAACACCTTGAAATACTCTTTTAGATAAACTTCTTCACAATGGCTTCTAAAAAAGAATTTACTTGACACATATAATCCAATGGCTTCTTCACAATGCCTCGATACCCAAAACAGCTTATTGTATTCTAATAATACGATAAACCAATAAGCTTACCCAAACATCACCTACAGTGATCGAAATTTGCCTAAAGAGCTTGAAACATATCAGTTGTAGCATGACTACTAACTACCCCGTGATGGACCACGGACTATAAGTAAGTCAACACGTTCACAATTTTTTTTTATTTTACGATTATACAATGGACTAACTAAGCAAGACATGGCACAAAATTGTCGGACCAAGTTCTTTTTATACACGTACACTACGCGGTAAAAATCCATCCGCCCAAGCTATTATCTAATTTCATCTGAAACAACATTATAATATTTGTAAAACAGTAAAACCTAAAAATGAAGAACATTATACATATAACAATGTTACAGGCTTACAATGCAGTATAGATTACTATGTGTGAGATATTGGGGTTTAAAGAAATGACTGACCGAACTCAAGGTGACCGCCGGGCAGCGCGTAAGTGTTGTGACCGATTGAAGATTTGCGACGACCCAAAAGTATTTTATTTTCCTTTACCAGAAGTACTGCTACCCCGATTACAGGCGCTGACGTCATCTTCTCCGGTGTTTGTTTTTGGTTTGACCAGTGACCCCTTATTTTGACTTGGGAGGGGAAAGTTTAAACAGTAGTCGTCCGAGGGGATATGTGATTTGTCATTGATGCTTTTGAGAAATTAAGTTCGACTGTGCACCCTTAACTTTGATTAAAATTACAATTGTGTCTTCCTACATACGTCATGAATAGATCTCATTTCTCTTATATCTTCGCATTTTGATAGAGATAAATCAAAGAAATGAATGGAATCTTATAACAAAATTTTTGTTTACTATATGATTATAAAACGTTGTTTAGAGACTGGAATTTAGTATGGTTGTGGTGTTTGGTTTCCCGTTTCCGTGTTGATTAGTAAGGATCCAAAAAGATGATTGAGATCATGAAGCTGATGTAATACTTAAACAAACCATCTTTTTAATGTGTGGGTGTTATTATGTGTAACGGTTGGTGTTAAAGATGCCTTCTATTTATAGTGAGGTATGTAGGGGTTTAGAGGTAAACCATTTGTAGGATGATCAACGACGGGGCAGGACATAGCAAAGAATAAAGGGGCGGCGTCATCGGCATCTTCAGCATCTGGCAATGAGGAAGTGTAGAAATTATACAAAGTAATAAGCAAATCCAACCAACCACACCTTGATTCACTAAATAGATCAATGTTTACAATACTGAGAGAGAAATAAGATTGATCACAAAGTATGATCAATCAATACAATTGAATGTAATAAGAAGACAAAATAAATCAAGATGATTAATCTATCAATACAAGAATAACAACAGAAATCAAGAGAGAGCTTCTAGGGTTAGAGGGAGAGAGAAGAATGAGAGATAGAGAGAGAGATCTCGAGGTGCACAACTCCAGCTTTTATGGCCCTGCAACAATCAATAATTGACACCTTTAGCCCCTGAAAATATAAGACTTAAACAAACACAACTCAAAGCTTTTTGTTAGAGTTAGAAGAATAAAATATTGACATAATAAACCCTGAAGGTTTATAACAAGAAAAACTTGTTAATTCAACACCATCCCTCAAGTTTTTCAACTTTAAACATGTCCAGCATTCCAAGCTTGTCACACGGAGTTTTATGTTTCTCGATATCTAAAGCCTTAGTAAGAACATCAACAATCTGTTGAGATGTATGAATTTTTTCAGTTTTAATAACACCACTGGTATGTGTTTAATTACACATACCTTTTACCTTTAAAAACGAGCTAAAATAACCAAAAACGGACTTAAAATGCCAAATATACGCTTGTTTTGCTAATTGTATTGTGCAGGAACGGATATTTAAGAAAAGGACGAAAAACGAAGCCAAATCGACAAAGACCGACTCGAATGAGAAAAAGCAAGGAAAGTCAAAGTCAAAGTCCCAAGCGCCAAAGTCAACATAAGTCCAACCCCAAGTCAACCCCGAAGCAAAAAGTCAACAAGTTCAAGAAATATGAATTTTGAGGGGGGTCCAAAAATTGCCAAACCTTAAACTTATATTTATAAGAGAAAGGAAAGAAAAGAAGACAAGGGCCCAAGCTGCCATTATGGGAAAGATAAACCACAAGGGCCAAAGCTGCCAAAAGCCCTAAGTTTTAACCACCAAGGACGTGTACTGCAAAGAGTTTTATAACTCTTGGGGACTTGTTTTGCCAAGTCCCAAAAGTTATATAACAACAAGGACGAGTGGTGAAACAAGGCATAACACCATGAGGGACTAGAGTTGACAAATCCCCAAACCCTCCACCCATACAGTTTTAAACTACTGTATATCCCTACCAAAGTTTTCCCGCCTAATCCTATAACCCCACAAGAGGTCGTTTTCACCCTCGTTTGACCCTCCACAACACTCCAAACCTCTCATTATCCTTAAACCCCACAACTCACATGGGATTGCCATGTTGGCAATCCAAACCCACACAAAAACCAATCAATGGCTGTGAGCACTCGGCTTGGGCATCAAGGATTTTAAAGGGCTGAGATATGCTTGACATTGCACTCTCACAAGAAACACAATGCACTTCTTGTGTCTACAAGAAAGCACAAGACAAGAAGACAAAGAAGACACAAGACCTAGTCGATTTCCTATATAAAGATTGTAAAGCCATTGTGGCTAGAGAGTTCAAGTTCGTTTTTGCAAAGTAGTTTTAGAAAGTAGTTTTTTTAAGTTAAGTGTTTTCAGTTTAAAGCTTTTGTACTTGTACTTCATTTTTAATGAAATTGAGTTAAGTTGTTTTACTTGTGTTCTAAGTCACAATTGTCTTTTTAAAAGTCTTTAAGCTTTAATGAACAATCTTTACATTCTGTATTTTATAAACATTTTAATAAAAATACAAGGAAAAAAGTAGAAGGTATGTTCCATTCAAGGTTGGTATGAATAAGCTATTATGGATGGCTTATTGGGTTATGGCTTAGTTTTAGCTTATTTATAAGCTAAGGGTAGGGAGTTAGAGCTTAATTAGGTCTTCAAAGGATCCTTTTTGAGAAAAGGATCAAAGGTACATTCTCTTTCAAATTTTGCTTAATTACTGTAGCACAGCTTATTTACCTTATTTTTCAGCTTATTGATATCTTTTTATGCTTATTAGTGTTGGTTTATGCTAAAGTTTGCTTGTTAGTGCTTGACATTTCATTGTATGCAATTTACCTTCAAAACTGCCAAAAATAGCTTTAACTGTCCTAGCTTATTATCATTTCTAATTTGCTTATTTGTCTTACTTTTTATCTTATTAGTGTTTAATATGGGTTAAGTGGTATTTTTCTTTTCAAAATTTCAGTTTAAACTAGCTCTTATAGTTTTTTTAAAAGTCATTTTCAAAAATTAAGGGGTGTTTGGGTAAGCATGAAAAACGGGTCAAAAGGTTTTGTGAATGGGTTGAGGCCACTCAAGTAGATTTAGCTTAAGCTTTTAAGCTCATTTAAGCTGTTTTTAAGAGTCTTCAAGTTTGAAAATTGAATTTCAAAAGTTTTCTAAACCAATTTCAAAACTGTGATTTTTTTAAGAAAACCCCAAGTGCTTATTTAGATAAGCACTTGGATTTTGAGTGTTGGTTCAAAAAAGTGTGTGTTTTGTGGTGTTAAACAAGCTGTAACAAACCCCTTGGTCTTTTGACTTTGTTAAGTCAAAAACCACCAAGGTTTTTAGTGTCAAAATTTTTAAAAAAGGCAAAAGCCTTTTTCACTTCACAAATTCAGCAAGATAAAATGATTTTTAGAAGCCAAAAGTTTGTGCACAAGTTCAATTGCTAGGGTACTCAATCTGTTTAAGCTTATTTTTTGTTTAGAGCTTATTTGACAGCTTTTAAAAAGCTGTCAAATAAGCCCTTGTGTAAAACCTTAATCTCCCCTAGTGCAAAGGGGAGATTTGAAGCCCCTTTTTCTTGAGCTTTAAGATTATTTAAGCCCAATTTCTTGGCTTATTTCAAGAGCCTATAAGCTCTTGTATAAGCCCTTTAAGTTTCAGCCTTAGGGAAGCTTATTTGATGGCTTATTTTTAAGCCTAAACTTGCCCTTTGACTGTTTTTGCTCAAATAGTGTAGGATTGCTTATTTTTCTTCTTTTGCTTATTCAGCTTATTTTATAAGCTCATTTTAGCTCTTAATAGCTTTTTAGGTTAGTACAGGTGATTGTTAAGCTTATTTGCCCTTTTCCTAGCTTATTTGTCCAAAAGGCTTAAGCTCTTTTTGCCTTTTTAAGCTTTGTTTAGTTTCTGTCACATTAAGCCCTTTTCTTCAGCTTATTTAGTGTTAGCTTTCTAGCTTATAGAGCTTATCTAGGTTTAGATTAAGCCCCTTTTGCCTATTCAGTCCAAGCCTAGCTTATTTGTCGATAAGGTGTCCAAAAAGACTTAGCTTTAATAGGCTTTAAGTCCATGTTAAGCAAATGTCACATTAACCCTTTTCTTCAGCCTATTTAAGTGTGTAATCTAGTTAGATTAAGCCCCTTTATCTTATTCTGTCAAGGTTTAATCTTATGAGTCCACCACAAAGTCCAAGTGACCCATGACTAAGCTTATCTAGCTTTAAGCAAATTTTAAGCAAACTGTCATTTTTAAGCTTATTGATTGCTTTACAAAAAAAGTCATAGTTTTTTTGACAAAGTTGTTAAAGCCCCACGAGCATAACAACTTTGCTTCAACAAAGTTTCAAAAAAAAAAAGAGGGAAGACAAGGGGACCCGGGTGAGCAAGACTCGAACCTGGTAACCCCTCGATACATTTCCCTCTCTTTATACACACACACAACCGCGCGCCCAAGGGACTTTTCTGTCATAGTCCCCAAGGGCAATTGTATTTATACACTTTTGAGCTTGTTTGAGCTTATAAGCGTATAGGTTTATTTCGGGCTTATTAATTAGCAGCTTTGTGTTTCTTATTTTTCGTAAGGTTTATTAAGAGATCTAGTATTTTTTGTAAAATTTCAGAATTTTTCGAAGTAGTTTTAAGTATTTTTTTACATTTAATTTAGTTAAAAGTTTTAAAAATTCATAAAAAATAACAAAAAATTATCAAAAAAAAATATTTTTCTTTTTTTAAAAATATTATTCATGGTCATAAAAAATTAAAGTTTGTAGGAAAAATATAAAACTTTTCGTAGGGTCATTTTTACAACTTTTTGATTTTTAAAGAGCGGTCCGGGTGCGGTTTTTTGTCTTGACTCGTTTTTGGGTCAAACGAACTCCGTTTTCGGTCTAGTCTTTTTCATTCTTCGGATATATTGTCTCCTAGAGAATTTAGAAGAAAGAAAATTTCTACGTAGGGTTAATTTTAAAGATTTTAGTTTTCTCCCTCCTCCATTGTTCCGGGAATCAGTCGCTCGTCGTGTTTTCTAGCTTAATTTTCATACTTTTAGATTTTCTAAACTTTTTGTTTATGTATTGTTTAATTTACTTCCTGCACTCTCAAATCATATCTACTCCTTCCAACCAAATCTTCGACTTATATCGATTTTCCAGTACAGCCTCGTGTGGATAAACTGACTCGGGAACACTACTATACTACTTCTCGGTTTTATGATCTGCATTTAGACTATTCTACTATATATATTTTATATTTTATTATATTATATATATTTTAAGGTGTAGTTTGGACGGACCATGTTGTTATTTATATCACACATCCCGTGGTTAGGTTCTAATAAAAACTATAACTAGAATCTAATCTAGTAGTCTGAGGGTCCTTTGTTTCTGCAGTTCCTGGTCTGATGGCCCACTTTGTTACAAGTCTAACATCTGACAGTACAAGGTCCTATGTGATGTAGAGTGCATCTCTTACACAAAGGATGGAGTCCAACATACCCACGGTTTCATTTGAGGGGTAGAACATAGGCCCATGAAGGGTCCTAGCCTTTTATTCAGTAATTGGTGGTTGATACATTGTTGTGTTTGTCATTATTGCCGTTGTTACGGTCGTTTTAGTAGTTGTTGTTGTTGAAGGTTTCTCTATCATCAAAACTTTCGTTGTGATCATTGGTTCCCAAGCACATACTTGTTTCCTTGTTACTTTATCCATGTACCTCTGGTTTATTTTAAAGGCTTCCTCCAATAGGTTGAGGCTTGTGCAGTAACATTTTCTTCACTGACTATGTAATCTCCGATGAAGCTTCTATGAGTTTCTCGTGTTTTGCACCTATTATTGGGACACAAGGTTTGCCAATTCCTGGAATCTTCTCACATATGTCTTGAGATCATTCCCCTTCACAGTCAGATGGTAAAATTCGTTTTCCATCTTCTGGACCTCAGTTCGGGGACAATACTTCTTTACCAAAAGCTTCTTGAATTCAACCCAAGTAATCTTGTAAGCTTCGTTCATCCCAATAGCTGGGCAAAAAAAATAAAAAAAATTTTTTCACCAGGATAGAGCTCTTCAGTTAAGTTAGAGTACTAGTAGCAAATTTCACTTTGCAGTCCTCGGTACAGTTGCTACGGGAAAATACCGATTCAGTTCGTTCAAACCAACGAATGAGGCCAACAGCACCTTCCGTACCTTTGAAATTGAAAGGTTGGCAGTTCATAAACTCTTTGTAGCTACATTTTCTTGCTATAGGAGTTTCTCTTTGTCGGGTGTTCCTAGTGGTATTGTCAGTATTTTCCATGGTAGCAGCTTGTGCTTCCAGAGCTGCGACAACACTATCAGCAACTAGTTTCTTGATGGCGGCCTGAGTCATGGGTGGTGCTGCAGATGTTGATGTCCTCTTGGGAGCCATTCTATCAACATTTACAAGACAACACAAAATAAGAATCCATACAATGATATAGTCATATCACAAGTCTTTGTATAATAATCAAAATTTTCATACATAGTGATATTGAAATCATTTGACATAGATACTTATTTGATACAAGTTCTAACAAAGAAATACACATCCTTTGATATTACATTGCAGGATATAACGGAAAATTTTGGAATCTAAGACTTCTGGAGATGGGTACTCTAATAAGCATCTAACTCATTAGGTTCCTCGGGGACTGGTTCACTTCCCAGTAGTCGTGGTATGATCCATAATGAGTTATCTAACTCTGCAAAGATAGACTCATCAAAGGGATAGTCTGGTGGTAGTGTAGTTGACCTAACCGGTGATGAAGATCCTACAGATGAAGACGAAGATAATGAAATGGGTGATCTAACAGGAGGCTCCGTGTTTCTAAGTGGTGTAGGGGGGATCATATGCTTAATGTCTTGATCATTAATCATATCCATAATACCTGGGTACAGAAGTTTAAGAAAACCGAATGGTGAGAACCATAGTAATCTCGGATACATAAAGATATGAGTAATCGTAATACAAGACATAGGATAGGCAACCATGACATACATAAATCTGTATCATGAAACAGCGAGGTATAACGGAATCACAACTGCATTATGTCATAAATAACTTGTCTACGTATTTTACATAACCAAAATTTGACAAGTGTCGATATTTATGCCACACATCCCGTGGTTGGATTCGAAACAAAAGCTGTAAACGATAAGGATCTAGTCTAGTAGTCTGGGGGTCCTCCCTTGTGGTTCTTGAGCTCGTGGATCATGTTCAGAAGACACTTCATATCTGATCGATGGCGAATCTAGATATCCCCGATGAGCATCTCCAGAGTAGAAATCCTGACGTGAGCAAGAACAATCTCGTCGTCATGCCTTATTTGCTCTCTCTGAAATCCAAAAATCTGGGTCGGGCTTCTTGAAGTTCGGTTGCTAGTTTGTCAAAATCTTGTTGTATGATTACTCGACCTTTACCAAGACCTTCTATCTTATCTTCCATATACTCAATGCGCTCAAGAGGGAGCTCATCTAAGTGATTCAAAATAGTATCGATCTGTTCCTCATGGCGCTTCAGACGCGTCACATGAGAACTCTCTCCAATCTTAAATACATGAGGTGGGGCAGAAGAATTAGTAGAGGAGGATGATAGGAAACGGGCTCGTTTCTGAGGTAGCAAAATCTCCTCGGGAAGAAAGAAATCTCGGGAATCAAATAGTGGTGATGGTGGTAACATTGAAGATGGAAGCAAAACAGTTGGTGGAGCAATAGGAGCTCGTAGTATTGGAATAGGTGATTCATTTTTAGTAGCATTATATGCTTGCATGACCTTCATATACGGATCATCGTGAAAAGGTGAGATGGTTAATGAGGCTGAATGATCCTTAGATGAATCCTCTAAAGGGTCAGAAGAGGTGTTTCTCGGTGAGGCTGGGGAATAGTCTGGTGAAGCTGGGGTATAATCAGGAGTGTTTGTAGAGGAAAAAGCATCCTCAACATTGGAATCAGATAGGATAATAATAGGGTGGGTGGATGTAGACATAACTCTGTAACAATCCAGTGGAAAATAACATAAGTTATTTATATATACTTAATTGTTATGTATCATTTGTTAAACAAATCTCTTTACATACTATTCAGGAAATGTAGTGGCACGAAGGACTTTCTTGAATGGAAAATAGTTATAGTTTAGGTTTTAACCTTGTTCTCTATAACCGCGGCTCTTGATACCAATCTGTAACACCCCGATAATTCACATAGCAGCGAAAGCTAAATTGGGGGTATTACTTCATGAATCAACAGTCATAATAATAGAAAACGACTCAAAAGAGATGATTCATCAATAATATATATATAATATATAAGCAAACAATCAACCCAATACCCTTGACCAGGGATTGGTTAATAATTCACAAAATAAAATATATATGTAACCGAAAGTATGAATCCCAGGTCGTTATGTCCCAACGAGGCTTGAATGGAAAATCGAATGACGAATTGATGATCGGTGTTTGGAATATTGAACTTAAATTATGTTTTGTTGTTCTATTTCTTAAAGTTAAATATGCAAAAAAAAAAACGATTAAATAAGAACCTAAATAACGAAAGCTATATAACTTAAAAACCTAAAACGGGAACAAAAAACGATGGCTTAAAAACCTTATATTTGCAATTTAAACCCTAAAACAAATTTAAAAGCTAAAATAGATTCTAAATGACAAATAACGAAGTTTAAAAAAAACTAGACTAAAAACGGAGTCCGTTTGGACCAAAAATGAGCCAAGATAAGAACGGGGTCAAAACCCGTTCTTTAAAAATAAAATTTTTTGAAAAATTAATCCTACAAAAGTTTTTTATATTTTTCCTGCAAATAGAGATGAAAAGAAATTTTTTTAAAAAAAAAAAAAGTTTATATTTTTTCGGATTTAATTATTTTATTTTTTATGAATTTTTTAAGATTTAAATGATTTAAAAAAAACTTATAAAAATAATCTTTTTTTATTTTCCAGAGCTAAAATATTAACCTAATTTTTTATAAAATTACACTAATTGGAGAAAAAGTGCAGAAATTTAACAAATTTAAAAGCCCCAAATTTTTATCTAATGGTTTAAAGCTTAATTAACTAATTAAACTAAACCTAACTTATATTTAAACTAAAACTTAACAAGGACTAAAAAACCCAATGGATAAGACTGGGACATTTGGACCAAAATTAAATTTTTTTTTTCCTACATCTGGACTCCATCCCGATTTTAGTCCAAGTCCTCAAAAAGTGCTGAATTTTAAAAAGTCGTTTTGAGCCAAAGCCAAAACACGAAAGTTGTTATCAACATGTTTTTAAGAAACTTTAACAAAGGACACCTTATAAAAATATGCACCAATAAGCCAAAAAAGGGTCTTAATAGCTGCTGATTGCGCTGGAAAGAAGAAAGTGCCTTTCATTTAGGCTTCTTTGTATTTTGGACACTACAACTCAAAATAAGTCAAATTCAAAAAGGAGAGATGTTTCGGAAAGCTTATATTGTTGCTTAATTTGATTCCAAAAGCTTTTTCAAACCAAACACAACTCTAATCTTAATACTCAATTTGCATCAAAAAAGTTAGTAAACTCTAAAAAAAATTTTCCTAAATCAAGCCAAAATAAAAATAGCTAAAATCACCAATAAGCCAAGTGAAAAGTGGGCTTTTGTGGAAATAAGCTCATTATGAGTCCTTATTAAGCTCACCTATTCACTTTTTTAAATAAGCCACTGAAATAAGCACAAATGACTACACTACTATTTTTGGGATTTTAATGAGAATAAGCCCTTTTTGTACCTTAAAATAAGCTACTGAAATCAGCTCTAACCTTTAAACAAACCTCAAACAGATTTAGTTCACCCTCCAATGAGCTTATGCTCAAAAAATCATAACCTAAAACCTAATCTAACTAACCTAAAAGTGAGATAAAAAATTGGTGAAAATTGAACCGTAAATAGGAAATTTTAGACATTTTGGACCCATTTTGGGTCTTAACTCAAAACACCCCTTTAAGTATTGAAATGGCTTTTAAAAGGTTGTTGTCATGGAAGTTTAGGATAAGGGATTGTCGTTTAATACTGTTTCAAAAGACCAGAAAGACTAATCTAATCTTACTACCAGCAGGAAATGTGTATACGAGTAGGAACTTTGTAATGCCGTAGGTAACTAGTAAGGTACTAGGGAAATTCATAATTCCTAACGGGGACTCAACAAAAGATAATCACACATCAATATTAAGCACAAATAAGAACAATTACATTAGCAAATAAGCACTAAAATAAAGCAATTAAAAAATACCAACAGTTTTACATAAGCTAAAAAGTGACTGTTTTGAAGAAGAAAACTTGCACAATTGATTCTTAAACTACAAGACTTGGATTTTAAGCATTAAACATGACTAATAAGAATAAATAATCTCATTCAAATAGACACGATAAGATAAATATGCTGTAAATAGAGGCAATATGCAAGTAAAATAAGCTAAAATGAAGAAAAGGGGACTTACAAAGCCCTTTCGCTCTAAACAGGGCATATAAGATACTTTAAGAGCTTTGTTCTACAAGCTCCAGCTCTATCAAGATAAGCTCCGGGTAATGTCACATAAAGCACATCATTTGTTGATTTATCATCCAAAAATGTATGCTGTGGTTTATTTTTGGAGGTGAAGTTTTTTGATTTCTTCTTAACTACTTAACTTTTTTAAGTTACTTAGTGAAAACAGCTTATCATTAAGCTATATTGAAAGCTTTTAAAACACAATTAAGCATTGGTTAATAACTTGAGAACTTGGAATTCAACAATTGGATTTTAACATAAAAAAACTCATTGCTTCATTAATTCTTAAAAACAATTACAAGCATGAAAGGAACAGTTGCAATATGCTTTTAAAGGACCTAAAATGTCGTAAATTTAAATTACAAATTTAAAACTACAAAATAAGCTAGAATGCCTTTTTGGCTTACAAAAGGGTCCTATTTATACTAGTTTCTTCATCCTTGGTTGTGTGTTTCTTTTGTGAGAGGTTCAGCAGCTGTGTTTGTTGTGTGAGTGTCTTCAAAAATCAATCCCAGCCATCCAAGATAATTGTGCTTCTTTGCAATCCATCACAGCCCTTGAATCTTCTTTATCTTTGAAAAAGTTGAGGATTGCCAAGGTGTCATGGCAACATGTGACATGGGGGAGGTAGTGGAGGTGGAAGAGAGGTTTTATCCAGGGGTTTTTCGAGGAGTTGCAGGGTAAAAGAGAGGAAGGAGACTTGTGAATAGTACTTGGGTTTTGAGCTTTGAGCGGGACAGAGTATTATAAGGGACAGGGAAATTTGTTTGGGTGTTTGGCAAATTAGGTCCCCCAAGTCGTATAGGAGTTTTGCATCCATGGTCCTTGTGGTTAACTGAGTTTGAGGGTTTGGCAAGAAAGCCCCCTCAACTCATATATGTCTTTTGCAAACATAGTCCTTGTGTAATACAAGTATGGGGACTTGGCAGATTATGTCCCTCTACTTGTATTTTGAATTAATTGCAAATTCCACCCTTGTAGTCTTTTTCTTCTTGTAATACACTTAGGGATTTGGCATTTTTGGTCCCTCAAGTTGTATTTTCTGCTTCAGTTTCTCGGAGCTGACTTTGACTCTGTCGGGGTTGACTTTGACTTTGACTATTTGACTTTTTGTTTGACTTTTTTTTTGCTGGCGTGATTTTACTTTTTGGCTTTGATTTTCTTCGTCTTCTCACATTTTCATTCTGTGCTCAGTTTTGTGTTTTTGGCTTTTGTTTTTCGTTTCTCCTTTTGTGAGAGTATCCGTTTCCTGGCCTCAACACAATGCAAAACCAATACATTATTTGGGAGTTTTCGTTGTTTTTGGTCATTTTAAGGACGTTTTATTTTTGGGACATAAAATATGTGTAATTAAGAATATAATAGACGTTTGGAAAATTTAGTTATCATTCAATACATAATAGAGTTTTACAAAAGAGGGGGGGGGGGGGGGGTGGGGGGGGGGATCCCAAAATACTATAAAACATTTAAAGGTTGATATTGTAAAAAGTTTGGAGTCGTCAAGTCCTTGCCACTCCACGTGCCTTAGATTTGTTATTTTCCTAAGATTAACTTGCTTAGAAGGATTCAACACAGAGGATTAACGTGAAAATTCATCAGGTTTGAAATATAATGGTTGAATACAAGTTAATGTAAATGGTAATAATTGCAACGAATACTATTATCATGAAAAACAATATTACTGCACTAAGCTCATGACACCAACACGTTAACATGGAAATCATATTAATGACATTTAAGGAACAAAAGTTCTTTTGGGAAAGTAACTTGTCAAAGTTACCCATTATTCTCAAATATAGTGCGCACTTGGTTTACTTTTGTATAGGGAAATACATATACGATGATTCGTCAATCCCAATAGATCTATCCATAATATTCGCGTTCACACTCAAGTGATTAATGGTTCATGATGTAAAGATATTGGCAGTAAAGGTAACTTAGGCAATAATATATCAGAATAGCATACAGTTGGAATATATTGTATTTTATGGTTTATAGCATGTATCTCCCCACAGAGTTTAGAAAACATGTAAAGGTGGGACTATGAACTCACCTTGATAAGGTAGTTGATTGATGTCAAAAGTGACTCAAATGGAAATAAACGGCTTCGTCACGCAACCTGGGGTAATATGTCAAGTCTTAGTTTTTATATTTCAAAACTTTATTTCATAAAGTTTAACGTAAATATAAATTTGGTTTATTAACTTGTGAAAATATCGTATCACTGTTCAGGCTATCATAATCCAGAGGTCATGTAGTAAACGTTTGAGGAGCTAGGACACTTTAAATCGTAAATCCAGCAACTCGTCAAAACGTCTACCCAAATGAAAGCCCCTCACATGAAATTCCCTAGTAACGTGATACGTTATAATTTAAATGATAAGATTTTATCTTTTTAAGTTTCTTCAAAAGCTAGTGGATGATAAATTATGTTAAATATTTAACATAATTGAGTTATATGTTTCGATCGATGAATGAACGATAAATGTGTCGGGTTTTAATAAAATCGAGTCTTATAATGTTTAAATATATTTTTATTATTTAATATAAAAATATTACATTTTATACCCTCAAGAATTCAAAAATGGCAATATATACCCTTGGTATATATTATTTTACAATTTTAACCCCTTTATATATATTTTAAAGATTTAACCCTTAACTTTAAAGTTTGGTAAAACAGGCCCTTGTAGTTTAACTTTAGAGTAATTACATTTTTGGCCCGAAAGTTTAAAAGTTTCAAAAGTTACAATATAAACCCCTAAAGGACAATTTGATTTGCATTTTTAGTCCAAATTCATTATACTTGTTGACAAAATATAATGCCTAAAAACATTATTAATATTTTTTCATATCTTTACGTTTTGATAATCACAAAATATAAAAACGTTCAATGTAAAATTAAACGTAAACAAGTAATTAGTAGTAAATTTTCATTTCGATAATTATATCACTTAAAGGTATGAATAAATAAATGCTTAATGCATTTTATGATCAAAGAATTTTTATTCAACCTCGAACTTTTATAAAATGTTGTAAACATTTTTATAAACATTACAAAATATTTTCTACAATTAAAAGAAATGTTTTATTCAAAATAAACATTTTGAAATTCAAATTTTCAGACCTAAAACGGCTAAAAAAGTTCCAGAAAATCCCCCTTACACAAAAGACAAACTGGGGAGGCCCTAGCCAAGGGCGGCCCCCTTAAATACACGGGCGGCCCCCTTAATTTTAAGGGGACCGTCCACCTATTTAAGGGGACCGCCCCTAGGTAGACGCTCCCCCAGTCTGTCCTATAAATACTCGACTTTTCCCTATTATTTTCTTACCTTTTGCACTCATTCTTTCTGCCCAAAACAGCCCACATATCCTCTCTAAAATCATTTGATCATTTAATCATAAAGCTTTATTT
>BQNB010137737.1:0-13044 GCA_026074375.1 Tanacetum coccineum
TTGTTTATATTACTTGTCTTCTCTTTCATTACTAATCATACGTATACCTATTTGTGGTATTAGATTGGTATTGATCAATTACCAAAACAAGTGTTGTTTAGTCGTCAATCATGAAGTCAAGGCTAGCATACTTGGCGTATTTGTTCGACGTGTTGGTGAGCAACTATAGAGGTGGACATTTATCCACTTTGTTTCATAACATTTGCTGTTGACTTCAAATGTTAGTTTTCTATATTCCTTTATTGTTTATTTATTATGTGTGTTAATCATATGCTCATACTTGATTCATATCCGCTGCGTACTCGTGATTGTTAATGGTTAACAGTTATTTAAATTCCAACAGTGGCATCACGAGCCAATTCGTTTGATGTATTATGGGTTACACACATAATTAAACACGCTTAGGGCTGCATGAAATCTAGTTTATTTATTGTTTTATTGGAAAATTATGGCAATTATATGCAATACTTGCCATAAATTATGAATAAACACCTAGAATCAACACTAATGATTAACTTGATAAAAAGAGAATAGATTAAAATTAAAGGTTAATTAAGCTGCCATGTTACTCTATTCTTGATTTATCTCGGCCTTAAGACTCACGCAATCATGCTATATGATGGATGTGGCGATCTAGGTACTTTAGCAGAAAACCTAGTGAGAGTCTTTTGGTTCTCCAATTAGGGAAGACTCTTTTGAGACCTCGAGGCATTATATGATTTATTGCTTTCAATATAAGAGTTTGTCTTCATCAATACTCTAATTTTCTGTCTGTTTTAATTGCTTATATGCCATGTGATTGCTCTATATTTACAAATATACTTTATGAAACTCTAAAAACGAACTAATACGTATAGAGAAATTTGGATTGAACATGTCTAATATTACCCACGTAAGCATACTCCTTGTGACCAGTTATGTGTTATTTGCGAAACGGGGGTTTTTGGACAAATTAAATATGGACATTAAACTATGAAATTTTATTTCTAGTGTAATTTTAGTTTTTATGTGCGCAATATAGGGTTAAATTGATCTTTAATCTTCTCCCATCCCACTACATGCTTCAGCATATGAGGGAATTATTAGAATTACTTATGTCTTCGAATGCATGTAGGAGTACAATATAGGGTTTGATCAATTTGTAATTCTTTCCACTATATTGGCAACTATAAAAGCTAATGTTAACAAAGGGTTTCTTAACATATAATAGCATCATTAGTCAATTGGAAATACGGCTCACCCATTGTGAACAAACTATAAGAGAAGTTTAAGGCGGATTTTGCTACGGTTTCCCTAAAGAAGTCCAGTTTTTAATAAGTTTCGCGCTTACATGTTTCTCCGCTTCTTTGTGCGTCCATAATGGAGCTACCATGAAATTTTGACAAAATGGTGTCTACATTAAAAGTTTAACAAAATGTTTTTCTTAACTTGTGCTACAAGATGTTTTGCATGCTTCTTGTATACGATTTTTGTCACATATTTTGCAAAAATTTATGTGTGTTACCCCTATGTGAAGTTTTAAGTCTATGCCAGCTAAATGAAGAACACATGCATTTGGATTGACTTCTCTGGTCAGACCTTAAGGCCTTTCCAACCTATGGCGAATGCACGTTCTCTTTTGGTCGACTTAAATCGAGTTACCTGGTCAGACCTCAGACCCGAGGCATAAGATGAGACAAAACATGTACATGACCTTACTATATGAGTTACTAAAGTCATGTGTCTCATAAATCTAAGAGTTGCATTAACAATGCAATTAACGCTCGTCGCTTACCTCTTGCCCTACTTGTTTACACACTGGTCAGACCTCTGGTAATAAGTGGGAGGTCAAGTTGGATCTTAGTCTTATTAGTAATTAATTGGGTAGTTAATTCTTTTAAGAATTTAATTATCGAAAATACTAAATAGAACTTTCTATGTTCTGGTTAATTGTGTTATTGCAACATAATTCGTAAACGTGAGTTTGTTTTTCTTAAAAGACAAACATATTCTCTTTTCCTGGTTAGAAAGAGTGAGACTTACTCCTATCTCTTCTCATTGATTGACAAGAATAAGATAGGGTTATAATTGAAGTTTTTCCTCAATTATATTTAAACTCACTTTTAATTTTTCATTACCCTTTTCCGGTTCTGAAATCTTTGAAAGATAAAATATTTGTGTAACTAGAGAACATTGTGTCTATAGCTACCAAATAATGACATCTTGCACTTGTCACGATGTATGAGTTTAAACCGCAACGAGTAAAGAAATTACTAGCAGGTCTTCTAGGTATTTTTCTTGGACTCGATTCATTCCTTATAGTGCTAAACACCCTTGTGGCTAGGCAAACCGATTAAGGAGGAAATGCATGCTAAATATTCAAGTTAATGAATACATGATGGCTAGTCCCTCATCTACATAAGTAGAACTTCATATACTCTGTACAATACCTAAATACATTGCTACTTATAGGCATTGTAAGAGAGTATTAAAGTAAATAAATCGCTATTTGCTTTCTACTGGTGATGTAGCACTTACAATGTTGACAAATCCAGTGGGAGCTTTGCGTTTTATAACTGAAATAACATTCATGTGAGGTTGTCAATTTTAGTGGGAGCTACAGGATTCCTTTCCTTGTGAGGTTGAAATAATATATTACTTTCCGAATATGAACAACCATTGTCTAAAGGAAGATTGCATTTTATTTTATAGGATAACTACTTGTTGCTTTCCTAAAACGTTATCTATAGAATAATAATCCACGATTCCTTATTCAACAATATGGTTTGAAATCTACTTGTAAATCGCAAATGACTCAATCTGACATGATTGTGGTGAGACAGGACCATGTGAAGAGGAAACTGTCCTCGGTACTTAGCCGAGTGCTAAAGAAGAAAAAGAAGCAATAGCCTCTGGAGCGGTTGGGGTTCAGGTACTTCGTTATAGAACTCGCTATTTTCACGTAATAGATCATGGATCTATGCACTGTTGTGGTACTCAATATTTGTAATACATACGCATGGGTCTCAGGGCAAGTAGGAAACTGAAGCCGGGGGCTCTTAGCTTGTACGTGGGCAAAGGTCGCAACGTTGAAGCTGTACAAGCAATAGGCAACTTTGATTTATACTCTCCCTAGCGGGATTAGTTTATTGTTTTGAACAATTGTCATTATGCTTCCTTCTATTACCAGAGGAAGAATTTCTGTTTCCCGTTTGTTACGAAGATGGTTTTATTAACCCTTCGTGAATAATACAACACAAGAATTCCTAGGAATAACATGGTTTATTTTAGTGCTATCCTAAGGGATGGTATTTTTAAAATTGATTTGTCTAATTCTTATGCAAATGAAAGTTCTATATATACTGTAAGCAACAAAAGAGCCAGCAAGACATTGGACTCAGCTCTCTTGGCATTGTCTCTGGACACATCCAAGAAACGCATTGAAAGTTGGCAATCACGATGACTTCTCATTCTACTGACTCTAAGGGCTGTATGAAAAATTGCCGTTTCCTTGTAATCTGGAAAGATTGCAAGATAACCTTACACACATCAAGTGGAAAGGGCAAAAAGACTTACTTTGGACTAATACACAACCGATGTATGTGGCCCATGTAAGATCACTTTCAAGGCAAGAGCAAGCTTACTAGTCGTCACATTCACTGACGACTTTATCAGATATTTGTTTATGTTTACTTGTTTAATGCATAAACAAGAAGTGTATTGAAACTTTCAAAGTGTTTCAAAAGGAATAGAAGAAACCAACTCAGCAAGACCATAAAATCCGCTACGATTCTGGTCGTGGGGGCTGATATATGAAAGTCCCAAGAGTTTTTGGATCATCACAAGGATCATGGATTTATAGCCCCTCATATCCCTCCATACACTCCACAACACAATGGTGTGTCGGAGAGAGAAACAGAACCCTACAAGATATGGTTCGATCTATGATTAGACAAACAACTCTTCCAAAGTCCTTTTGGGAATATGCAATATTGAGACTGCTGCAAAAACGCATTCACAAATAATGGTTCCAAGGTAAAAGGTATGAAAGAACACATATAATACCCGAATATGGCAATGATGGGCAAAGCCCCTAAGTTGTCTTCTACTTAAAAGACTGGGGTTTTGAGGCACTTTTTAACGAGATACTCTTACCAGCCTGACAGTTAGGAACCCATGTCTATACGTGTATCTTCATAAGATACCCAAAGGAAACAATGTGTTAATTCTTTCTACAACCCTCCCGATGAACAAAGTCCCTTGTATCTCGGAATGCTGAATTCCTAGAGAATAGTCTTTATAAAACAAGAAGCAAGTGGAGTAGTCCCAAGAAGAACTTGAAATTAATCAAAAGAAGATACCGCATCCTTCTATAGACACAAGCTTAAATCATAAGAGGATGATCTCAAATGGATGAACACAAAGTGATAATCATTCCATTCGTATGTCCATAGGACAACACGTCCCACAAGATCGTATGTGTTTTCACATCGATGCTGAGGAACATGAGTTAGGGGATCAGAACCCGCTAACTATAAAGCTTCATTGTTTCAGACCATGAAGTCTAATAAATGGATTAAAGCTACGAATGTGGAAAAGCACAAATCCATGAAAACAACGAAGTTTGGATCTTGTTGAAACTTCCCTCTAATGGCAAAACCTTTGGTAGCAAGTGGCTCTTTTAAGAAAAACCGACATGAAATGGAGCTGTAACACACCTATAAGTGCGGTCATGTGCGAAGGGTAAGAACCAAACCCAATGGATTGATTATGAGGAAACCTTCTCACTTGTTGGCAGACTTTAAAGCTATTAGGAATTCTTATATCCATACAGCATACTATGATTATGAGATTTGGGCAAATGTGATGTCAAAAAACTGCTTCCTCAATGGATATCTCAAATGAAGAGGTTTACATAGGAGTCAACATGAAGGTTTTGTCAATCCAAAAATATCCAAAACCAAGAATGCAAGCTGAAATGTTCCATTTATGGGCTTAAGAGCAAGCTCAAGGCAATGTAATAAGCGATTTGATGATGAAATAAAAAATTTGGTTTAACTCAAAATGGTGATGAGCCATGTGTATATCTAAAAGCTAGTGGGAGAATGTTAATTTCCTAATCTTAGTATGACGATCTGGACATATTAATCATAAGGGAAATAGCATTCTACTAATGTTACAAGATGTAAAATCCTACCTTAGAAGGTGTTTTGCTATGAAATATTTAGGTGAAGTTGCATATATTCTTGGAATCAAGATCTACAGAGATAGATCACGAACGGAATTGGCTTATTTCCAAATTGCTAATATCGAAAAAATCTAAAGCAATTTTCACACTGGAGAATCCAAAACGTGGAAGTATTCCCAATGCAAGAAAAGCTTAGATAAGTAAATTCACAATGTGCCTCTACACCTGCTGAATGGAAGCGCATGCAAAATGTCCCACTAAGCCCCTCGGTTTTTGGTTCTAATATGTAGTGCCTGTGAGAATGTACGTCTCCCTGATTTGCGTTTCGCTCAAGATACATAACAAGCCGATTTTCAATAGAAACCAGGTGATCATCACTGACTACTGTTAATAACATTCGAAAGTATCTCAGAATACTAAGGATATGTTTCTAGTTTACGGAGGTGATCTAAAACGAGAGCTCAGGTTTCTTGCTAACACTGATGCTGGATATCTGACTGATGCCTGATGACTCTCAAGTCCAGACGTGGATATGTGTTCGTTTGAATGGAAGGTGCTGTGACGTGTAAGAGTGCCAAGTAAAGCATTTTTGCTACTTATACATCTACAGAAGCTGAGTATAATATGTGCCTTTGATGCTTCTACGGACGCTGTATGGGTTAGGAAATACATTTCTGGGCTCGTGAGTTCCCACAATTGAAAACCCGATTAAAAAATGTAATTGGATAAAACTAGCAATCGCTATAGCTAATGAGTCTGGAATCACAAAAAGGTGCTAGACAATTTTCCCGTGCCAAAGATCACAACCTTCGCGAAGTTTATTGAATTTGGTGACCATAAATTAGAAAAAAAGTTCACACATATGACAACTTACTGAATCCGTTTACAAAGCATTGCTTTTCCAAAGCATTCAGAACTTACAAAATATTGGAATGACTTTCCAGCGTAAGAAGTTTCATGTAAATCTGTGTTATAAGTCATTTGGAAATTGGGATTGTAAGACAATTTTAATTTTCAGATGAATAAAGATAACGCGGTATTTTATCATTCATATAACAATGTTTGTCCATATTAGCAAATTTAAACCATGAATGATTTATCATTCTTAAATAAGTTCCATTTCGGTTAACAATATGGTAATATTGTTACATAAGCAAATGTGAGTGTAGGTTTTAATTCAGTGAATATAAGGAAGGTTCCCACCAACTCATAATTTTTACACACAAGGGATCTATCGACACCCCAACCTTCGAATGTTTACTTATGGAAAAAAAAAAAAAAATCTCGTTGTCATAAGTAAAAATTTGAATATGGGTTAGTATAAGACATCATTAACTCTTAGAGAAATCCTAACAAGTTTCTGGTACGTGTGGAGAACACTATTTAAATTCAAAGTCAAAGAAACTTTCCTGAAAATTTCGTTGTAAAGACTACTATGGAAATGATAGTGAAGCAGCATCACATAACATTGAATTCAACAAAGAATATGTTCCTCCACTGATATGTTGCAAATAATACCTGGCGCCCTCTCCATAATTAATCAATATGTTTGGCGAGACCTAAAAGGGTAATGCAAGATAATTCTTGATTATACATTTGGGTATATCTTGAATTAAATTCTATAACGAGAATATAAAGTGGTTAAACTATAATGGAATAGTGTAGGAGCCATATCCATGGTTTGAAACGGTAATTTGAACAAGAAGGGATGATTATAGCAAGAAAAATAAAACCATGCAACTTGTGAATTTTTATGAAACTTGATCCAGACACTTCTAGTATATAAAAACAATGTGACGTGTTGCCTAGACGTTATCGTCTTAGTACATGTGCTGTTTACTACTTCCAAACGTCTCCCAAGTTAAGCTAGTTGGCTATAGTGAGTAGAACTAGCCGATACACTAAGAAGATGAGGTGAGCCTATTGGGGGCATACACGATAAAATATTTAAGTAACTTTAAACTTCACGATATTCTTTCTAATAAACCATAGACAGAATCAAACTAGACAAAGCCTTCTAATGATCTTATCCTATGCCGGCAATAGAAGATTCAAGAGGACTGAAAGTGTCTAGGTTCATTATGTGAAGATAAGAATGAGGAGTAAAATAAGAAGTTGTGAATAATGAATGAGAGTGAAGTATTACACATCCTTATCATGAGTAGGGTTTTGTGGCTATATAAAGCCCTCTCCCTAGCTCATAAATCACGACACAACACAGATTACAAACTCCCAAATCAGATCTATCTTCCTAAGTCTTCAAAACAGCCGAATCAAAACCCTAATCCTAAACAATTTTGTAATTCGGTTGGTACTAAAACTAGCTGTCAATTTCCGTTTTGATGGATAATGGTTATTCCATTAGAGATACGAACCCAGACAACTTCCAGAGAGTTTATAGATCTTGTTTATATATTGTCAAGGTGTGACAATCGTTGGATTCGAGCTAGGGTTTGTGGAACTCTATTTCGGTTGTACTGTAGCAAGGTTACAACCGAATTCGGTTCAACCCTTATTGTTACCTTCTGTATTTCGGTTCTATTCCAAGAGTGGGTTTAGGTGAGCGTTTTTTCAGAAGCATTTGTTTACAAATGTTGTTGTGGGTAATACGAGAGGTAGGACTAGCATCCCGGGCGTAGCTTGTTTACAGTGTTTGTTGACAACAAAGATCGTAGAGTGACAACATAGTCACAAAACGTTTCTCATTCATGGTATCAATTCTTTGCTGTGTCGACGAGGTATGTTTCCTATTATTAATTTTACATTGTTCCTTATTGTGTTTTACAAGAGATGTTTAATTGTTTAAACTAGACAAAGATTTAAGTAATCCGGCTGCGTACTCGTAAGAGTTAAATTGGTTAACTTGATTGTTAAATTCCAACAAATACGTCATCAAAGGACAAAATTCAGCACACGCAGTGAATGCATATAATCAAGAGACTGTTATTGTCTAGTTACCCTATTGAGTATTGCTCTAAGTTTTGGAAGCTGCAATGGACAATAACTGACAAGTGAAACAAAAGACTGTATTCAAAAAGAAATAAATCAAGGATCAGCAACTCTTTGTGTTAAAGAATATATGTGAAGGAACATATTTAATCATTTAATTATCAACTACAAATCATTTGTTAATGAAATACCTGTGGAAAAGACTTGGCCACTTTCTCCGCATCGGGTGGCCGAGAATCTGGATTACTGGCAGCAACAAGGATGCAATGCCTTTGAAGACCAACATTCTGGCTTCCATTTAGGGAGCGACACATCTTGTCATGATAAAACTAGGAATTGTTAATTACATGCATAATGAGCACAAATCAAAAAGAGATGCAATGACCTAATGAGTAACTACAAACCTAGTAAGAACTAAATATAAAAATAAAAACTAAGAAGCAAAAAAGGACAACAGCCAGTAGGAGAGTGACGAAACAGCGTACCATTAGAGCTTGAGCTAGTCCCTTCAGCAATTGCAGCATGTCGGAATCCATCAGCACTGAATTCGATGATAGCTGATAGCCACTTGAAGAAACAATTTACATCATTTGTCCAATCTGTCTGATGTAACAACCAAGCTGCAATCAAGATGAACAGATTGGAGAATAACATATATGAAAGAGTAAAAGCACAGCTGCAAGATGCATGAGCATTGAATACCACCAAAGCGAGTTCAATATTATTATGACTTTCTGCTTCCTGATGAAAAGAGTATACGAAAGAGCTAAGAACTAGTAGCTGCAAGTACTAGAAGCTTAAATATACGGATAGAAACTGATTTAAATACTTACAGAAGATCCATTATCACAAAACGACCTGCAAATAAATCAAACATTACGAAAGAAACTGTACGTCAACATAAAACCTCAAAGAAAAGTATTAATATATTCTAAAGTGCATTTTTATTAGTTTCCATCATAGGCCAGTCCGATCATCATTGTAAACAAGCCAGACATGTCATCATCATCATTATAAACCATAGTCACATGGAACGGGGATCGATCCGGTACGGGATCGCAGTTCGCTATTCTCACAAATCCGTTCGACGGTGGTGAGGCTCATTCCGTTCACTCGGTTCGTGTGTACATATATTTCGTTTCGGTGTACCAAATACATTGGTAATGATAATTTATCAATTATTATTATTATTCATCACGAAATTCACAAGTGGTTTAATGTAGTTTTGAACAAGCACAGGGCTTTTGTACTTAGCTAGAAAAAAACAAATAAAGTATAAAAAGTACAAATAAATATTTTTAAAGCATATGTACTTGCTACCACGACGTGGTATTTGCAATACAAAAAAAACAACTTCCCGGTTTCTGAGCGGTGGTTGTATTTTTCATGTATCCAAGCTAACTTAGCATTCATTTGTTTTTCTAGTTTTGCTGCCTTTCTGTACATAGAAAGATTTAGCTCGTAATCTTTATCAGAACCTTCTTTTAAGAAAGTGTCGATCAAAGCACGGCTCTCTTGTGGAATGTGATTACATTTCTCGTATGCTTTTCTAAGATCTTTTTTAGTTGTGCATGCATTATCAAATTGCAAGGCTAAATCCAGAATCGCTTTCTGATGAACCATATCTTCGTCAATTTGTTTTTGAACCAAAGCTTGGATTTCATCGTCGCTATGTGGTATCGAACAAGCCATTTAAAAAAGATAATGAAAGTGTATAAAATGTATGTGTTTTGTGATTAAAAATGGTAAAAAAGTGAGATTTTATAGTGAATGGGGGATTGTTTATTTTTTTTTAAATAAAAATATAAAAGAAATAGTTAATTTTTTTTAATACAAAATCTTCCTCCAATTGTAAGGTCGTGCAGAAGACCCTAACTTTGCAAAGGTTGGGGGGTGACCAGGTCTTGCTTCGGTCGACGTAGTGGGGTGACCAGGTCCCTTTTACTGACACATGGGACGACCGACCGCAAAAGGTCGTCCCATTACGTTTAGCCTCATAACACTAATTTTGTAAGTTTGCCTAAGAGGAAAAAGTTCAACATAGACCCAAAATTTAGTATAGACCCAATGAACCAATCATACCCACTTATTTTTTAATCAAAATAATAAAAACCCATTTTTCACATCTTTTTTAAAAATTAAATATCTCACAAACCGTTAATCGTTACGCAAAACAAAACATACCATCGCGACGAGAATTAAATCATCTTTTTATACATGGGCACTTCTATATACGTCTGGAAAAAATCACATGTGATTTGTATGACAAATCACTTGTGATTTTATGAAATCAGATGTGATTTTATGAAATCACATGTGATTTGTATCACAAATTATATGTGATTTTTTCAGACGTGATGTCTACTGAAAGATAAAAAAATACTTGTCGCGATGGTGTATTTTTTGTCATTTGACGATTTACCGTTTGCAAGATATTTTATTTTTAAAAAAAGAGGTGGAAATTGGTTTTTATTATTTTGATAAAAAAAATAAGTGGTTAAGATTGGTTCATTGAGTCTGTGCTAAATTTTGGGTCTATTTTAATCTCAACTCTTGCCTAAGAATAGTAAGATATTTTTTCTTCACATAACGAACAATATGTGTTGGGATCGCTTTAGTTGGAATTTGACCATACTTACAAATACAGAACACACCATACCTACTCTGGCGGAATTGGCCGATTGGGTTATTGTTGTTACAGATACAAAACGCATTCATATGAGGTCATGCACACTATATTATATTCGAATGTTGCATGGTTTGTTAGGTTTTGCAACAAAGGAAATTGCACCTGCTTGGTTCAGTGGTTGGTGGTCCCTAATGTTATTGCAAAACCTTTCGTTTTGACAATAGATAAACATGGACGTTCACAATACACATTATTCTTTTTAGTTATTTTCGATATTTTCCTCACTAGATATAAGTGAATAAAAAGCTTATATACGTGTATACGATAGAATGAACTTACATTTCTGGAGATTCTTAAGATAAAAACCGCATATTACCTATTAATGAATAATTATCATTATAATTTACAAACACAATGCTAAGTTTTCTTATTTGTTATTTATAGTACGTGATGTAGTAGTTAAATTCCATGTGGTATGAACTACGTATAAATATTTGTATTATCTTCTATATAAAGGGAAAGGTCACCGCATTGGCTTTATCAGCTCGGCTCTTGCACCGCTACAAGCAACTATATTTTTCTAAACTTAATTACATACATATTTTTTTCCAGGTAAGGTCATTGGAAAAACAAATAGCAATTCTCAGTATTATGCTTAAAGTTATGCGGCGCATTTCTGTGGGTTAAATCAAACGGGCTCATTTATTTAAAAACTACTTAGACATAACATTAGTCATGTTTTTAGCTCTTAGGCTATGCACTATCGTGACTACCAGCTATTTACATTTTACCATGTCATATCAGTTTTTTCTCTCCGGCGACATACATGCGACTTTTTGTCACTACAAGGCGACCTTCATTCTTTTTTCCAATTTTTTTAAACTAAAATTAAATTTCATTTATAATAAAAACATTACATAATAAAATAAAAACATCACATAATTATTCAAATAACATAAAAACGTTACAATAAAACAACATAATTAAAATAGTTCATAGATTATTAAAAACGATACATAGCTAAATTAATCTGATTTGTATTTGAATCAGATTTCACCCCAAATTTCAACCTGAATAACTCATCGTGAGCTTGTTCTTTCCTTGCTTCTTCTTTTAACATTTTAATTCTTTCCTCCAACTCTTTTCAGCCCTTGCTTCTTCTCCTAACGTTTCTCTTAATGTTTCTTCATCAAGAGGTAGTTGTTGTTCTCAGTGAGATATCCATCACATATCTCATGTTCATCAGCTGATTCATCGATCGTTGAAAATGAAGAAATGGGAGGCATGGGTGGTTTCTCGGGTGTTGGGGGATTGCTTTGGGTCGTTTTCTTATCCATAGCTGTTGGATTTTAAAATTTAAATACAAAGTTTAAGAAATTATGAGAGAAAATGTGGGAGAAAATGAATGATGAAAAGATGTATTTATAATAAGAGAAAACTAGACGTTGGAATAGTAGCCGTTGGAATTTAAAATTTGAATAGTGAATTTAAAATAATAATACTAAATTTAAAAACATTACATATTAAAAACATTACATAATAATAAAAAACATTATTATTAAAAACAATACATAATTATTCAAATACATTAAAAAAACATTACATAAAAAAACATTACATAATAAAATAAAATACATTAGAAACTTAAACTAAACTTAATTATTACGTCGTTAGTTAAATGAAGGCATTTCAACTTCTATCCAAGCTTCATGATTTTTCAAAATTTTCCAACACGCCTCCATTGTAAAGGGATGTACGTACCCACTTTCAAATTCGGCTAACGCATTTTGAAACAAAACGACGTCAGAAGACCCGTTCTCGTCCATCCATTGGACACTATCGTAAACGACACTAAACGTAGCAACTTTAGGACGAATCAAATTTTTTCATTTGACAACGACGATATCGTATCCTCGAATAGTCCCCCCCCCCATTTCTTTCTCAAAGTTAGCAAAAACCTCCAACCAAAACCCTTTTTTCATGTCTCCTGTGTCGTAGTTCTCCATCGCCATGCACCAAGTTGTACACAACGTGATCTCTTCCGTTGTTGTCCATGGTTATGACGTCTTTGCCTTTCCACGGAGGTTTGAAGTGCAAGTCATTGTGTGTATAGAAGTTAGAAGTATAAAGCTAGATGTGGTTTGAATGTGTGTATAAAATGGTGTAATGAGTTATGTATTTATAGTGGTAAAGTATTAAAATTATGAACTCGATTGTCCTCTCGTCTTCCAAAGATAGGTGGACTTGTGATTTGTCGGGAGATGAAGAGTTCAAGGTTAAAGTCATCAGAAACTTTATT
>BQNB010137738.1:0-17803 GCA_026074375.1 Tanacetum coccineum
AGCAGCATTAACTTTGTACTAGCAGTAGTAACTTTTGTACTAGCAGTAGTAACTACTTAGTAGTTTTTCTTCTAAGTCTCTGAGCAGTCTTAACTTCTACTAGCAGTAGTAACTTCCTCTAGCAGTGGTAACTTCTTCTAGCAGTAGTAACTTCTTCTAGCAGTAGTAACTTCCTCTAGCAGTAGTAACTTCCTCTAGCAGTAGTAACTTTGTACTGACAGTTGTAACTTTACCAGCAGTCTTAAACACTTAGAATAATTTTTATTGAAATTCTCCAACAGTACTAACTTTGACTAAGCAGCATTAACATCAATAAGAATAGTAGTAATTCCAAACAGCATCAAGAAGCTTTTAATCCAAACAATCCTCCCCTAAACTTGATATTTATCTCCAAAATCATCAAGTTTCTTTATTGAAAGCTTAATTAATCACCAAGAGGATACTTACAAACACTTCATTGATTCTTAAGCTGTTTTGTGAGAAGTTTAAGAAGCTAATATGCCATTTCACTGAAATACCTCGAAACTTCCTCAAACTAAACCTTTGAAAAGTAGCAAAGATTTTTGTTGAGATAGTTAAGAGATCACAAGTTATAAAACACCCGACTTCCCATTTTCAAAGATTTTTCTCTTTTTATGATTTTTTTTGATAATTAACTTCCTAACTACAACTTATTTGTGTTGACATAATGTATTGTTTTCATTACCTCATTGGTAACTTTAAGGATCCTAGAACAAAAAGCACATTTAAGTGTCTTACAAGATAACTTCATCATCCCCGATTTTTCACTTTCCCCATGCTAAGCATAAGAACAAGATCATTATTAATTACAAGTCATGACACTAACACTACTCATAAATACTAATTGTGTACTTACTTTTCCTCCCGCAAATCCTACTTTTGTATCTCAAGATTTTACTTAAGTCATATACTCGAAGGCTCTTTAAGACTTTTTGTTTCAATACTTATTAATTCCAAAAATAAAGTGTAACGGTTAAGAACGCAATAATTAGCTCCTAGCCCTTTTCAACAAATCAAATGTTATCAAGATTAAAGTCCACACCGAGGCAACCAAAATTTGGCTTTTATTAGGCTACTTAAGCAAGGCACCATTCATGTCATATACCCTAAGGCTCTTTAAGACATGAATGGACCAATCTCATTTGCACCATATACCCTTAGGCTCTTTAAGGCACAAAATAAGACAAAAATTAAGCAACATTATTATACCTCAGTCCTTTAGAAGGCTACAACATCGGCCACGCCTCCGACAAGATGTAGCAAACATATTTCGACTTCGGTAACTTCCTCGACCTTTTAGAAGGCTGTAACATCGGTTGTGAGCCGGCAAGATGCAGCAAACTTTTATCAGTCTTGGATTATTATTGAATTCTACTTATCCCATATACCCTAAGGCTCTTTAAGGAATAAGCAAAATATTTCTTAATGATACATATAATATGCCAAATTAAGTATTCCTGATGTGTACTCATCCTAATCACAAAGGAACTAAAGAAAACTTCTATTAACTAATTATTAACCAAAAAACCATACAACTCTATTTATTAAACATTTATATATAGAGGTGAAACAAGTTAAGGGAAGAAAAAGCCACAATTAACACTTATGAGCTTTAAAGAAATCCAACTATTCTATGTTTAATGTCATGAGTTATAAATAACACTATCATTTCTCGATCTTTGCAAAAGAAATTCACAAATACTTAGCCTATATAAAATCCAACTTGGCATTTTTAAAATCTTCTTGAGATTAACACAAGTCTTCATTTACTAATGATTCAAGTCTAGCATGTTTAAAGTCTACATGAGAAAGCTAGAACTCTACACGTATGATCGGGTCAAAAATTACTTTTTATTCTTACCAACGGAAAACCTACATTCGTGTCTTAACACTTATATTTTTTTTATTTTTTTTTATAACTAAAAATTTAAAATTTTTGCTATTTTTGTGGGAAAAACGGGTACGTGAGAACAAAACAATAAGCAAGCAACATCAAATCGATAGATTCCCTTCCCCAAACTAAAACGAAACATTGTCCTCAATGTTTAAAGTCGGGTCTCTACGAAAATCTAAGCTGTTTATGAGGTATGCAAAGATAGACGTTAATCGATATTAATGAAAGGATATCGGATCTCCCCAAACTAATTTCACACAAAGGATGAGAAGCTCGAGTAGAACGGGACAAATCAACCAGACACGAGAGTCTTCAGAAATTGTTGGGTTAATCCTATAAAAATCACAACAAACAAGCAACAAACATCGAGAAATCGGAAAGAGTACAAGCCTCTCTTCAACACAACACATTAGATAATAGAAAATAAGAGATAAAATAGAAAGATAAGCATGGGGTTGAACTCCCACGGAAGCGGCTTATTTTTCGTCACCAGAGTCGCAAGCCTACGACTCATCCCTGAATTAATTCGACCTTATGAGAGACAAATACTTGAAACAAGATACAGCCATAGAAAATGACCGCTCTAGAAACGTGACATGCCGTGGCAAAAATGGTGTCTTCACCTCGAAGAGACAAATGAGGAAATAAAGGATAAATCTGAACACAAGGTGGGTAGGTTGGTAAAATACCGTTCATAAAAATCATGAGATATAGAAACCAATAAACCCTAAAACTCTTTGATTATCAAAATACCCCCTGCTTCGGGTTCAAATATTTCCTTAATATCCGTAGGTTCCGGTGATCGACGGAAAAAACTCAGACGATCATCATTGTTGAACAGGTAGGTGACTCATTAACTTCATCTTCGGAATCATCATTCTCAACACCAGGTGGAATTAAATTATCTGGAACAAGGAAAATATCGATCTCTTCTTGAGTGGGCTCACTATCCTCAACGGGGATAGGAAAATGAGGGAATAGACTCGATAATGAATTTAGAGATTAGGCATTAACGATTTCCTGGTAATTTGAAAATTTCATAAAGCACTGTCACAATACTAAATTTCCTCAAATTCACGATCATATTAATCCTCCAGGAAGTGTTAAAAGTTCACCGACGAACTCATGGTGAAGAGGATCACTCCTTGGAGAAAAAGTAATTGAAGATTCATTTTGTTCTGGTTCATGATTGGAACTCACTTCGGAAGAGAGATTATGAGAAGCATTATCACTAAGTAGATTATCAAGAAAAGTTACATCTCCATCTGAATCGAAATAACCTTCCTCAAAGTTAAAAGACACTTCCAAAGCCTAGAAAATCATCGATCTCATCATTATTGTCTTCTAGAGCAAAACACCTCAACCTTAATCGAGAAAGGAAGTTTAGTAAAACTCGCTATAACGTGAAACGTTGGAATTTTTGAGCTCGACATTTTCTTCCATTTCATCAAAAAGAGGATTTATGGAGCTAGATTTAAAATTGTGTCAACAAATTCAAAAAGAGATTTAGAAAAAACTAGAAAATTCTCTCAAGCAAGTCCTTCTTCACAGTCGAATCATCATTCCCACGGTGGTAATGAATCAAAGAGGAGCAAGTTCAACGGCGACTTCTCAAAATTATCACTATTCTTCAACCGGAGAATGAACTATGAGAAGGATCATCAGAATGAGTAATGGTATACTGCCACTAAACGGGATCAATCTTTTGAGAACTCGATTACAGAAATGGCGTGAGCACAATGCTTATTTTTGTTTTTCTCAGATTTATCGGCATAATAAACAAGTTCTTCCTTTCCTACTCTTAAAGTCAAAGTTTCTTTGTACAAATCAATTGAAGCTTTGCAGTGCGAAGGAAGGGTCTTCCTAGAATAATAGGTACTCTAGGGTCGGGCTCAAAATTAACCACCACAAAATCCACAAGAAAAGTGAAACCATCAACTCTAACTACAACATCCTCGGCTATGCCCATCGGGTGAGTAATCAAACGATTGGCAAGCTCGAGTGTCATACGAGTAGGAGTCAATGCTTCAAGCCCAAGTTTCTTGTAGATAGAATGAGGTAAAAGGTTAATGCTAGCTCCTGAATCGGCTAAAGCACTAGTCCCATTGAGTTCTTGTAAAGCACATGAGATAAGAAATTTTCCTGGATCTTCGAGCTTTTTCGTGGGGGGAAAGTGAAGAAAAAAACTTTGTTCATTAATAAAAGCTGAACATTCATCATTCACATTGTTGATGGTGCGATCTCCTCGAGCTTCTCTTTGTTCCTTAGCAATGAGCTTAACCATTTGTTAAACTTTGACATTTCGACGAGAGCATCTTTCAATCCAATCTCTAAACGAAGTTGTTTGAACATCTTCAAAAACCGGCTATGTTGGGCACTTGGTTTATCGTTCTCTCTAACTTTCATCCTCTCGGGGTATGGAAATTTAGATTGATATGAATTAGGATTTGGAGAATTAGGATCAAAATTAACGGTTTTCTTTGCTTTTGGTTTTGGAATTTCCATGGATTCTTCCTCCTCCGGAGATGGGACATGTGCGGTATTTTCTAAATTTGGATTTGCCACTTTTCCATTGACGTCATCTGAGTTTTTGTTCGGGTTCTTTTTGAGGAGTATTAAACACGGGAGTAGAAGGAACAAGAGTGATTGAAGTCCCTCCAAAGTCTTACCAGCTCCTAGTGGTGATAGCATTAATTTGTCTGACGAGGGTTAGTTACGGTTGACTTGGAAAGTCCCCGAATTCGAGTAGAGGCTGAAATTTTTTTGAAATATCACAAAGTACTTGTCAACAAACTCGTAACATTAGCCATTTGATTTTGCAAATTTTGACCTTGATTATGAACATTCTTCAACACCGCATCGTTTGCCTTGACGTAGTTCTCAAAATCTATTTTCGAAACACCTTGGATTTGAGGCGTAGGAGCCTGATATGTTGGAACTTGGTAAACCGGTGGTTGAATGGTTGGTGGTTGAAAAACTTGACCTTAGATGGTTTTATGGGTTTGAATTGAAATTGGTTTTCCACAGTTTGATTGAAATTGGAATTGGGTTCCTTGATAACGTTTGGTGTTTTGGACATTCGGTTTTGATTGAAACCCCGTTGGTTTCATTGACTTGCAAATTGGAAGGTTTGGTTTCGTTGAAGAAAATTGGCCAACGCGTGCGAGTTTGTTTGAAATTGTTGGATGTTGTCATGAAGTACGGGAAAATCGTTTACCTACCATACGAGTTAACGGACAATTGGATAAAATTGTGATTCGATCCATCACGTAACACATACTATCCTCAACCGCTTTGAGGGTGCGAGTAGAAACAACTAAAGATTTCTGATCATTCATCATTTGTTTCATCTTGATAGACATCATATCCTCAAGAGAAGGCGGAGGAAGGGGTAAGGAAGGGGAACTAGGTGGAATATCGGTAAAAAAAGGGTTAATCGGACGTGGTGTAGGAGGTGCCTAATTGTTGAATATCGAAAGAATATTAGAAGGTGAAGAAATAGAAAAGAGAGCAACTGTACTCACTCTGAATCATAATCGACTATTTTCTTTAGTAAACAGAACTTGTGACTTGCTTTCAATAATCGCTAAATCCTTCTTGAGGCATCTGTCTAAAAAATTGCCAACCCGCTGGGCAAAGTTCCTAAGGCATCGTTGAACGATCATATGAACACAGCTATAATGTAAAAGATCTGATTTGTGTAAGTTCCGAAAAGCCATGGTTAGGAACATTGACGAGGGGAATTCCTTTAAAACGTCGCCAAGCTTCATTAATGTTTCGTTGGTTATATAGTAAAAAAGTAATGAACTCTATTCCGATAGAAGTGGTTTTTGAAGGTGGAAGAATTGGATTTATGAATTTTGCAACAATGTCGTTCCCATGTGAGTATGGATCTTGGAGGTTCCTTGTCTAACCAATCTTCGGGCTTCACCGTCTATAGAACAAGGAAAAAGCAAAAGCTTAATAACGAAGTGTTTCATAACTTCGGATGTCTAAACGTTGAAGTGACTTTGTTAAAAAATCGAAGCTGATAGTGATGGACTTTTCTAGCCCGTAAACTTATTACTTTGAACAAGATTGATTAAAGTTTTTTTAAGCTCGAATTGTTGGCATTAATCGTCGGGAAACAACAATATCATCTTCATACCCCACCAATGGTTGCTTGTAACATTTGGGCCATGGTACGATTGTCGGCCATTGCAACAATGTTTTGATCGACAATTGGTTCTTCTAAATCAAATTTTTCAACAACAACCGAAAGAGTTTGTTGTTGATGACGTCTTCGAGATTGCGAACGAGTGCGCATAAAAAGAAAAACTAAAAATCAAAAAGCAAAACTTTACACTAATTTGTTTTTAACAAAGAATTTTAATGGTTACACGGAAGAGACTTAACAATAATCAACTCTTCACGGTAAGCTTCCAAAATTGCTTTTCAAGGTGAGACCGTACTTCCGTAAGACACAACGGCAAGTGTTAAATCATTCTTTCGATTGGAACAACAAGTTCACCGAATGATATGATAATCTACCCTCCGTTGAGAGTATTATATTTTGGTATTTTTACCAATTGGTGACTTTTATTTCTTAATTAAAAGGAAGATTTTTTATATTTTTTAGATTTCTTAATTTTTTTTTATCCTTTTACTTATACAAAAAGAAAGAGAAAAATATTTTTACTTTTTTACTTTTTATATTTTATGATTTTTTTTTGATTTTTGAATTATAAAACAAGAATGAAACTTTCGAGGGTGAAAGGATCTTCAAACCAAATAAACTAAAAACGAAGGAATCTTAAACACTAGTCCCCGGCAACGGCGCCAAAAACTTGGTGTTGAAGTTTTATATACCCAAAATATATATATAAAATAAAATACTTCAAAGAGCAATTAAGAAAATTCCCTAAGGAAAATTCACTCTCAAAAATAATATATTGTATAATACTATAATACTGTTAAATATTAACCGGTAAATATGATCACCCGGGTCGTTTCCCCAATGACTAGTGAAATGAAAAACCTCGTTTAAGCTTGGTTTATGATTTGAATAAGAAAATAGATGATTTTGATATCTATGACTAAAAAGAAACAATTAAAATTTGAACAATTAAAGGCAATTAAACAATTAAACAAATACGGGAAACAAATAAAACGCGACAATTTGGCAAGTAGACTAAAATTAATCCCTAAAATTGCAAATTAAATTTCTAAACCTAAGATAAGACAAAAGAAAATTTTAGGAAAAAGAAAAACATTTTTTTCTTTTACTTTTGAATTTAATATGATTTAAAAACTAATTTAATCTAATAAAATCTTAAAAAAATAGCAAATTAAGTACTAAAAATTTCAAAAAATGATTTTTAAACTTATAAAAGTCTAAAATAACATAAAAACTCAGAAAACTATTTTTAACTACTTTTAAAATTAAAATCCTATTTTTAAAATTAAAAATAAAAGCTTAAAAATGAAAATTAAAATCTAAAAGTGGTGAAAATGATTTAACTGAATGTAAACCTAAAGCTATTTTTTATAAAACTAAAAACTATTTTTTTGTATTTTTCTGAAAACTTTTTTTCTATTTTTTTATGATTTTTTAAGATTTTAACTTTCGAAAAATTATTAAAAATAAAATAATTGATGAAAAATTATGAAAATATAGAAAAATCTAAAACGTAACAAAGATTAATAGAAAAATAAAAAAAAGAACTCAGCTTATTAAATAAGCTGAGAAAAGAGCTTAATAAGCTACGGCTTATAAGTGAAAAGGAAAATGAAAACGTGTACTAGTATTCAATTTGTGTAGGTTATGATTTTTATTTGATATGTGATTAGATGAGGCTAATGAAGCAACTGGTATAAACACGTTTGGTTCAATAAAGTAGAGATTCGTTAGTGTTCGAGTGTGGGGCAACCCCTTATTGCCACTTTTTTTTATTTTTGATTTTTATGAAAAACTAAATACTAGGATTTATAGAGGACACAAAAATAGGCTACTTTAATAAAGAGGACCTAAACAGAAACTAACTAATAAGCTCAAAAACAGCTTATCAAAAAGCTGTCACAGAAAGTGGGGGGTTTGGGCTTATTTTTACTTACACAGCTATTTTAAGCTCAAATTAAGCTCAATTTTACAAAAGGAAGAAGTGTTCTATATACCTTATAAATTGCTAATCTAAGAATGAAAAAAACCTAAGTTAGAAAAACTCTTAAAGGACCACTAAAAAAAATAGATGATTAAAATGCTTAAACACAGAAGAACCACTTAAAAGCACAAAAGTAAATTAAGCTAAATAAGCTCCATAATCTTAATTGGACCCTAACTTAGAAGACTAGTTAACAGCTTAAAACAACTATTTAAACCTTAAAAAATTCTAAAACTAAAAGCTAAGAAATCTAAATTTAAAAGCTAAGTCTTATGGCTACTGTTTTTTGGCTTTTTGGCTTTTTTATGACTTTGAAACTAAGCTTTAGAAGACTAGGTAATCAGCTTATAAACTACTAATTTAACCTAAAAATTCTAAACCTATAAGCTAGAAATCTTAAATTTAAAAGCTAAGTCTTATGGCTACTGTTTTTTGGCTTTTTGGCTTTTTTATGACTTTGACAGCTGAATTACTATAGTAAACTTATTTGGAAATGAAAATTAAGCCCTAATTGATATTAAGCTATATCTAATCTAAGTCCTACTTAAATTTTAAAGCCTAAAATCTATGATACACCTAGCTAAAATCTAATCTAAAAGTGACAACAGTACTAACTATTTGTTAGTACTGATGCACTTGGCACAAGTGCAAACCAAGTAGTGCAGGTTACCTAAGGGTAAACCTGCACTTAAACACACTCAAGTTGAGTGCACAAATAAATTGAAAGCAAGATCTAAGCCTTTTAAAGCTTAGAGTAAATTTTGCACAAGTGAAATTTAAAGAGAAATTCCCCTGGTGCTGGCACACTTAAAATAAGTTCAAACTTTCTAAATTTCCAAAACTAACTTATGAGAACTCATTTCCTATTGTTTTTAACTCAAATCAAAGCTGTCTCAAAAAGGTTTGCACAAAACTTTTGACTTTTGATAGTCAAAGTAGCTTAAACCAAACACTCCTTTAACTCATTGACAGATTAAAAAAAACTTCATAAAATCAAATCTATTTATCAAATGCCTAATACCAGATGATTTTTAGCTTATAACGACCCTAACTAACATAAATTAACAACTGATTAAGCAATAATCTAAGATTTAAACTAATTTTCTACTATTTTTGATTTTTTAAGGCCTATTTTTGATTTTCTACTATTTTTGATTTTCTAAGATTTTTAGCTTATAACGACCCTAACTCTCCTTTGTGTGTGTGAGGTGAGGGCCTATTTATAGTGCCAAGCTGAAGCTTCTAGGTCTGCCTTCTTGCCCACGCTCCTATTAATCATGGCCGTTGGATTCTTCAATCATTGGGAAGTAAATGAGAGTCGTTTGATCATTTGTGTGTGATAGAGGATTGCCAGCATGTCATTCTTTGATGTGACATGCTGTGCTTCTTTTGTGAGTGAGTTTAGTGCAAAACCCACACCTCTTGTGTGCTTCTCCATTAATGACGTGTCCTTATGCTTGAATGAGGAATGATTGCCTCTTGATTTGACTAATCTGTCCTTGCAATCTTGTTAGTGAGCTCATGAATTGTCTTAAATGCCCATCAATTTTGGAAAGCCCTTTGGTTTGAGTGAATGGTAAACTTTGGGACGACGGGTGAATAGTGATTGGTTTTGGCGCCCAAGTTATAACTGAATTGGGTAAATTCAGTTTTAACTTTGACACATTAGCACAATTGGCCCCTCTCTTTGCATTTCTCTTTTTGTAGTGTAAAAAGAATTTAGAAATTGGCAGAATCGGTCCTTGTGGTTTATGAAAAGGAAAATGGACTAGGGTTTTGGGCTTATGGCTATGGGCTTGGATCCGGGTATAGATTTTTAGGGTTTTTTCAGGCCCATTAAGGTTTTTAAGGCCCAATAAGGGGTGAGGGGTTATTCTTGGACTTTTGTGAAACTTTGAGGGTGAAAATGGAATGTTTTTTGGGTTTTGTTTTTTATTGGTTGACTTTTGTTGACCAATGTTTGACCATTTTGACTGGATTTGACTGAGGCTTGACTTTTCTGGCTTCGGCTTTGACTCTTTGGCTTCTTTTTGTACTCTTCTGATTCTCGTGTCCGTGCTTGCCCGTTTTTGACTGTTTTCTTGTGATTTTTGATATATCCGTACCTGCACACACAAAACTCAAATACAAGCATATTTTTGCCATTTTTGGTCTGTTTTGGGTTTAATTGGGTTATTTTAGGTACAAACGGATATGTGTATTTTACACTTATCAATAGTTCCGAATATGCATTGATTACCGAGAACTGAACAAGTTGACGATCAAGAATCGATATCTATTACCGAGGATTGATAACTTATTTGATCAGCTGCAAGGTTCTAGTGTTTATTAAAAGATTGATTTACGGTCTGGTTATCATCAACTTTGTATCCGCGAGGAAGACATTCCAATCACAACATTTAGAACTCGTTATGGACATTATGAGTTTCAAGTAATGCCTTTTGGACTGACTAATGCACCTCATATTCATGGATTTGATGAATCGCGAGTGCAAGTCGTACCTTGATAAGTTCGTAATCGTATTCATTGATGACATTCTGATTTATTCCAAAAATAAAGAAGAATATGGTGAACATTTGAAGACTATCTTGAATTTGCTAAAGAGCAAAAAGTTGTACGCTAAATTTTTCGAAGTGTTGAATTTTTGGCTATTCCTCGTGCAATTCCTTGGCCATGTGATTGATAGTAGTGGAGTTCATGTTGATCCTGCGAAGATCGAAGCCATTAAAAATTGGGCTGCACAGGCTACACCAACGGAAGTGTGACAATTTTTAGGTTTGGCAGGTTATTATCGAAGGTTTAATAATGAGTTTTCTCTAATATCCAAACCATTAACTAAACTCACTCAGAAAAATAAGCCGTATGTGTGGGGCGACGACGAAAAGGAGGCATTTCAAACATTAAAGCTGAAATTATGTAGTGCGCCAATATTATCACTACCCGAAGGAAGCGAAGACTTTGTTGTGTATTGTGATGCATCCCTTAAAGGATTTGGAGCTATTTTGATGCAACGAGAAAAGGTGATTGCGTACGCCCTATGACAACTTATAAAAGATGAGGAAAACTACACGTCCTATGACTTGGAATGGGAGCAGTGTTTTTGCTCTTCGACTATGTAGACATTATTTTGTACGGCATCTAAATGTACGGTAAACACTAGATCACAAAACCTACAATAAATTATGTTCAAAAGAAGCCAAAATATGAGGCAGCGGAGATGGATTTGAACTTCTGAGTGATTAACGAATGTGTTATTCCGTTTTATCACCCAGGAAAGGCGAAATGTTTATCGCTGATCCAGCTTTGATCAGGAAAGAAAAGGAAACCGATTCGAGTGCGTGCTTAGTGTTAGACATGTACAATAACAATTTACCCAAACAAATTCGAAATGCACAAGTTGAAGCGTGCAAGGAGGAAAATATTGGTGTGCCGAAGGATTTCGTGGCGAAGGGGAGCCATTTGAAGTTAGATCCGATGGTACAAAATGTCTGAAAGGACGAGTATGGTTACCATTATTTAGAGGATTGAGAGGTCTAATCATGTTGGAATCTCATAAATCAAAATATTCCATTCATCCAGATCGGATAAAATGGTATCCGATGATTTGAGGAAGTATACAGGTAGGCCAAAAAAAAAATTAAAATTGAAAAAAAAAAAAAAAAAAAAAAGCGAACATTACGACGTATGTCAGTAAGTGCTTGACATGTGCTAAAGTCAAGGCTGAACACCAAAAGCCGTCAGGATTACTTCAGCAGCCGGAAATTCCTGTTTGGAAATAGGAGAGAATTACAATGGATTTCATTACAAAGCTTCCAAGAACACCATCTGGATATGATTCAATTTGGGTCATTGTTGACCGATTAACTAAATCTGCTCACTTTATTCCGATGAATGAGATTTATAAAAATGGAGAATCTTACAGTTATAATAAGATAGGAGATTGTTTGTAGGCACGGGGTGCCCGTGTCGATTATTTTGGACCGAGACCCTCGTTTCGCATCAAGGTTTTAGAGATCTCTTCAAAAGTCATTGGGGACGAATTTAGATATGAGCACTGCTTACCATCCTGAAACTGATGGTCAGAGTGAAAGAACGATACAGACAGTGGAAGATATGTTGCGTGCTTGCGTGATTAAACGTTGGTAGTGACTCGATAAGCACTTACCTTTAGCTGAATTCTCATACAATAATATTTTATCACTCTGTAAATAAAGCCGCCCTTCAAAAGCTCTATACACAGAAAGGAAATGTAGATCGCCTGTATGTTTTAGTTAGGATTGAGATACCAACTCACGAGGACCAAAAAATATCTTGAAACGACAAAGATTATTGTGCAAACAGAACCGATTTATTGGCTACTCATTAAGTAACAGAAAAGAATGCTGAAGTGAACGTAAACCTTTGGAGTTCAAAGTGGGTGACAAGGTTATGCTGAAAGTATCACCGTGGAAAGGTGTTGTTCGATATGGAAAATATGGGAAATTAAGTCCCCGTTATATTGGATCATTCAAGATTTTATCAAGAGTAGGTCCGGAGGCATATAAACTGAATTCCGCAACCAAGAGCTTCAAGGTGTTCGCAATACATTCCATGTGTCGAATTTAAAAAAATGTTTATCAAATGAAGATCTAATCATCCACTCATAGACTAAGTAAGGATCGACTGATAAGTTGCATTTCAATCGAAAGAACCCATTGAAATCATGGATAGAGAAGTGAAATACATAAGCCAAATCGCATTTCTATAGTTAAAGTTCGATTAAACTAGAGTCATGGACCGGAATAAGACTGGGGATATGGAGGATCAGATTGTGGACATAAATATCCACACACTTTGATTTTAATAAGAAAACGTGCGACAAGACAATTGAATTCTTCGATAACGAAGTACCTATTTTAAGGGGAAAAGCTGTGACAATCCGTCAATTACCCAGTCGTAATTTTATTCTCTAGTACTAATTATAATTTTCCCAATTTTATATTGAGATAAGAACTCAACGTGCTAACCGGTAATAAATTAGTCTTACTCTGTAATTTAAATAACGTTTATGAAGAACCGGCGAATCCTACGTTAAGCATCGACGTTTATATTTCCAAAATGGCCGGAAGAAATTATTTTTATTGCATTCCTTTTTATTTTTCCGTAATTCTTGTACTATTTTTTACTTTTTAACGAAAACCGAACTACAAATAAGATACCTTTAAAGTATCATACTTTGAAAATACCCGCCTTAAACAATTAGTGGACAAGTAGTGAAACTACTATCCCACTAATCTCACCAGCCAAAGGGTACAAAAACAAAGTGTGGAGGTGTCCACTTTGTATGTTTACTCTTGCATCACATGTACACCACTTGGCACTTGGGCTAAAATTATATATAAACCTATTTTTGACCAATTTATACACATACAATTCATTATATCAACCAAAAATTCTGCATTTTTGCTCTCCCTCCTCCTCCCTTGACGCCACACACACTCCACAAACACCCCTTTTATAAATTTTTGAAGATCAAAGATTAAGCACACTAGTGAATAGACCTACCTAGTGAATCCTTAGCTTTTTGAGGTTGAAATTTAAAGAGGTTTTAAAGAAGGTTTTTATACAAGTTGGGGCTGAATTTAAACAGGTTTTTATCAAGTTTTTGGGTAATGAAAATGGTGATCTAAAAATATTTAGGGTGAAGATCCAAAGTTGGACGTAGAAGGGCTAGTATTTTTTTTTGTGTATCAATTGATCATTCTCATATTACTAGGGGTAAAAAACTCTACTTGTTTTCATTATTATTGTATTTTTGATTTCCTTATTGTATATGTAAATGTATGATATATGATGATCAAGAGGTGAAATGGTTCATGCATGCATAGATCTAGATCAAAAATGGTTTAATCAACTATTGAAACTAGCTAGAAATCACTAAAAATTATGGGCTGATGTTAACAGTAAATTCTAGAATTTTGAGTAACTTTGAGATTTGATTTGAATACTTTAAGTTGTAGACAAATGTCTTATGATCTTGTAGAAAATTGGATCCCCATTGGATTGTAAAAATTGAGTAAGTTATGGACAAAACACTAAAACTAGTTGATTCTCACCTTGCTATACAGATGGCACAAAAAGTCATACTTACGTACTGAGTTGGTTAGAAAACTAAACCTATGAGACCTAGATAAAATTATTTAGGTTCTGGACCAATTGGATGGTCCACCAATTCATTATGGTTTCTAAATGGCATCAAAAATTGTGAAAGTGATATTTCAGTCCGAATTTGTAACTTGACATTTGTGTAGTGATTTGATCATAAGTATATGTATACTTAAAATAAGTATAAAAGTAACCTTGGATCTGTAATATATACTTAATTATGAAACTAAGGATGTAAAGTTTTCAATTATATCATTTACGGTTATTAAAATACGACTATTTTTGTAAACCTAAACGTATATAAAATTTTACGTCTACACAAACACTATAATTAATAAAATGTTTTTACCACTAAAACCCGAGGTGGTAGGACCCACTTTTTTGGTTGAGTTTTTAAAGTTAAACTTACTGATAATAAACATTCCCGACCTCGTGAACCCCAAAAACATATAATAAGACCTCATTTACAAGCTTGAATGTGTCATAAGGCCTAATTGGCCAATATGCCCAAAGTATAAAAAATCAGACATATAGACTTGGCTTTAAGCCCAACCCACTTGGGCTTAATTAATGAGCTAAGACCTGGTCTTGGGTTAATAATATCAACCTAATAACTTAATGGGCTTGCTTATTGGGCCTATTGGGCTTTTTGGACTAATTTGGACAATACTAGTAAAAATGGCAAATAAAAATGAGTTAAAAACCTAGAAAACTCTAAGTGTGAAATAAATATGTTGCAAGAGTATGATCATCATATAAACTACATGTATACATATACTTATTTATTTATAAGTTTTCATTAAATTTTATCGACTAGAAACCTAAAACTTGTTACAATTTGTATAGGTCTCGGTTGATCGACGCGCTTACACCCGAAGTTCTTATCTATCGATATTCTCATCCGACATCACTAAGTGAGTTCATAGCCTCGCATTTTTACACTTTAATTGTTTTATAAACCCGGAGGGAGATAACATGCTTGTTTTAAAATAGAACACAAGGGAGATTGTAATGCTAGTACCTTGAATATAATAAGTTTAGATTACCTCGCAGATAAAAGACCAGCGAAATCCATGATTGTTAATTGCCAGGAAATGGCAATACGATTAACATGGAATAGACTATTTGGAGGTTCCACCTCTAACCTGACGACTAGCTATCGTCTCGTGTCGGGAAAACGACATTACGGATGCGTTGTATAGAGAATAATATGCACTCATAGCAGGGTGTAATTGTGGGCATTTTGTATTGATAAGTGTAACTTTCTATTTCATAGAGGCTTATAATAATCACCTATAAACGATCTTATCCACATCGTTATATCCTGAAAATTTGAGAATGATACTTGTGTTCAAGATTAGTAGATGTTGGTTAACCCCAACATAATTTTATGTTTCAAAAAAAAAAAAAGAATTAAAAAAATATAAACCCAAGGGATTTACTCAATAAAATAGTTGACATTTTAGCATGTTTTTATCTCCAGGTCCTGAAGGTAATTCCGGGATGAGACTTTGTTGTCGTTATGGAAAACCTAAATGTTTTGAAGGCCCATTAAATAAAAGTCATTTGAAGATGATTTTCAAAAATGTTGTATGGATTAATGAAACAATTTGGGACCTATGATGTAAAATTTTATTTCGAATGAATGTATTTAAAAACGTCTATTTTCAGGTCGTTTTCTATGCTTGAGTTGTTATATTATGACGTATCACCCCAAATGACCCTTCCGCTGAGACGTATAAAAATGGGGGTGTTACAGATAATGTCATATCACTAAACTTATAGAGTTCATCTGATCGCATCAACCTGTTTCTCCCATTGTTGTCGACATAAATGAATCTTTGAGAGTCTTGATATGTGTTGGTCCCACTTCGACACTTCTATATGATACCACTTGTTGTCTCAGTTGTAGGATACCTCTTGTTGGATCCCACTTCAATGGATCAAATTCCTTAAGCTTGTTTAAGGTTTAGTTATATTAGATAAATCTAACACAACTATAGTATAAACTTTTTTAAGTGTATTAAAGATTATGCGGAATCTAATCTTTAATATTAGAAGAATTCTTAATGAAACAGTAACACAAGATCACAATTCAACAAACATCAAAAGCTCCAATATTATTAAGAATAATACGAATACTCTCCTAGTATTAGGGTTACAAAACCTTGAATCTATGAATAACACTTATCAAATCGTAAACAACACACTAAACTCTATACCCTAGGACCTCCTTTTATACACCAAGGAGTCCTAGTCGATTTATAATATATTCTTAAGACTTAGAATATTCTCTATGATCTATTCTATAAATAACTAATACTTATCACGTAAGTAATCTTGATCTCCAAACAATCTTTATCCTTTCTTCTGTCTTTATCCTTTCTCTGACAGTAGAAACTCTTTCAGCAGTCTTAATCTTTGAGCAGTAGTAACTTATACACTAGCAGCACTAACTTTATACTAGCAGTACTAATATATACTAATAGTAGTAACTGTGAACTATCAGTACTAACTTTATACTAGCAGCACTAACTACTTAACATATTTTTCATTAAAGTTAATGAATGACACTAACTTTAGCTTAGCAGCAGTAACACAAACCTGAGCAGCAGTAACTCTAAGATCATCAAGAAGTCTTTTAAGCCTAACAATGCTCCCATAAACTTGATATTCTTCTTCAAAATCTCAAGTTTCTTCATTGAAAGCTTCATTAATCACCAAGAGGATGCTTCCAAACACTTCATTGATTCTTAAGCTGTTTTGTGAGAAGTTTAAGAAGCTGATATGCCATTTTACTGAAATGAGTACATTGAAGCTTCTTGTTTAACATATCAGTGGTGTAAGATGATATTTCTTCTCTACCAACATATAGATCTGCATGTGTTGCATCCTTAAGAAATGTACTCCATGGGAGTCATATAGCTTCCATTCCAACACTCTGTAATCTTGTTGATTTCTCTATACTGTATCTTCTACATGAGGTTTAAACATTACCTTTAGATCACCCCATATCACTCTCTCATATCCCTCCTCTGGCCTTGTTGATCCATGCTTAGCTTTTACCAATTTCCACAGAGTTTCTAAATCTTCCCTGTCAAAGATTTTGAGCATATGACTGAAGACTAAGTACATCTTTGAACTTCCATCAGCCCTGATTATCTTGTAATAGGTTTTCTTCCCTTCTTTATGGATATTCCAGTCAACAATGCTTGGAGGCTTAACAGCCAAAGGAATAGCATCAATTGCTACTTCCTATTTATTAGGAATAATTTCCATGAGCTCTTTAATCTAAGCTGCTTCTTGATCATTATCCACTTCAGCTGTTTCTTAAACATCATCCACCTTTTGCTTTTTAGCGACCTCTTGTTCCAGCTTAGTGCCTGCTCTCTTTGAACTACCCTCCATCACTTCTGCTTCAGCTTTCTTTAAATTCTCTTCCAACTCTATTTCTACCTTCTTGGAACTCTCTTCTACTAACTCAGTTCTGTAGTCAACAAAGGAATTCACCCTTTTCATTGATTTTTCAAACAATTCTTGAATATTGGCAAAGGACTTGTTCTTCAAACTTTTGGGCTTCCATCCTTCCATGTTTTTTAGATAA